>BOPN01000806.1:302246-314746 GCA_017312705.2 Penaeus japonicus
TAAGGTGGAAGGGTGGGGGAGGGGGAGGGAGGCGAAGGGAGTGAGGGAGGGCTAAGGTGGAAGAGGTGGGGGAGGCGAAGGGTGAGGGAGGGCTAAGGTGGAAGGGAGGGTAAGGATAAGGGAGGGGTGATTTGTAAGGGGGGGTGAGGAGGGCTAAGGTGTAAGGGAGGGTGAATTGTAAGGGGTGAGGGAGGGCTAAGGTGTAAGGGAGGGTAAGGATTAGGGAGGGGTGATTTGTAAGGGGGTTGGGGGAGGGGTAAGGGAGAGATAGGGTGTAAGGGGGGAGGGGTAAGGGAGATATAGAGTATAAGGGGTTAGGGGTAACCAAGAGATAGGGTGTATGGGGAGAGGGGGAAGGGGGAAAGGGAGAGAGTTAGGGAGGTGTAACACAGGAAGGGGAGGGGAGAAAGGGAGAGTTAGAGTGTAAGAGAAGGAAAGGAAGAAGGGTGAGGTGTAAAGTGGGAAAGGGAGAAAGAGAAAAGGGAGATGCAAAGAGGGTAGAGGGGAAGGGAGAGAGTATGAGATTAACGGAGAAAGGGGGAAGGGGAATTAAGGATAAGGGAGAAAAGTTAAAAGTAAGAACAAGGGTGCAGAGTTGAAGGAGAATTTGTAAGGTAAAGGGAGAGGCGAAAGGGTGAATATCGTAAGGGAGTAACATAAAGGGAGGAAAGGATAAGGGAGTTGAATAAAACAGACAGGAATGGAGGAAGAGTGCGAGTAAAGGAGAAAGGGAGGAAGAGCGTGAGAAAGAGACAAGTAAAGGGGAGAAAGGGAGGAAGTGCGTGAGAAAGATACAAGTAAAGGGGAGAAAGGGAGGATGAGACATAAAGAGGAAAGGAGAAGGATGTATAGAATAGGGAGGAAATAGGTAAGGACAGGAGTATGAAGGAAGGGGAGGGGGTAGGGGGGATGAGTGTAGGGGTACGAGAATGTTGAATCTTGCTGTTTTTGTTGTTGCTTTGTTTTTATTATTATTTTTTTAATTAGATTGACTGTGTGGCTCTGATGATGATTGTGTGTGTGTGTGTGTGTGTGTGTGTGTGTGTGTGTGTGTGTGTGTAATAGTAATTAATGTTATGATAGCAATGTTCTTGGGCAATGTTTGAAAAGTTCATACAACTTGAGGTACAAAAATGTGATTATAGACATGAATGTAGTTGGTAAGTATCACACTAAAACACACACGCATACACACACATTTATTATACCTACATTACACACGCCAGTACGCTCATTGGCAGACAGTAAAAAATATAGTAAATAAAATAACAATATGTACGCATACACTAATTCATTCACACAGATACTAACAAAATTACACACACATACAAACAAACAAACACATAAACAAATAAAAACATTAAACAAACAAATACACACAAACAAACACACGCAAACAAACTAACAACCACATATCACAAACAACTATCCCTAAATACAACAAACAGACACATTGATCAAAGCAAAAAGGGGAAAAAAAACTTATTAAACCATTCAGTCAAATCTACCCAAGTGCATGATGACTTCAGTGCTTTTAGACGAATTACATTTACTTACAAGAAGGAAGGAACGTGCTTGTAGAAAGTGGTCTCAAGGGAGATTTTCCTTGCATAGGTCTCGTATATAATAACAAGGACAACGTACATCTCTTCGAACAAATGTAGAAAGAGTTATGATTGAGAGTGAATGGGGTTCACATGAGGTGTAATTGATACGTTTCGATTAAATCTTCAACAGATTTGTAAATCCTTTTTTCGGTTGGGAAATACTATTACAAAAAAAAAATGTTTAAACCTTTGTCTCACCTTTCGAAAGTTTTTTTTTTTCATGGCCAATTAAGAGAAACGATAAATTTGTCTATATTGAAGAAAGATGTGACTTTGATTTCTTTTTCATATATTTGGGAAACATTTTCTCAAATTTGTGATATATATCGAAGCCAGACTAGATAGAATAGACATAAGAAAATCGTTGTACCTGGAAACTAGTCACGTGCTGTTTTTTTATAAGATGGCTGACTATCTTATTCGTCTGTTTTTGTATTCCTTCAGTGATTGTTGAAGGTCTTTGTAACGATCTAGCTACTTTCCATCTATAGATAAATGTTTTATATACTGAATTGTATTTTTTATAATTAAAGATTCAATGATACTTGATTTCAGATATATGTTCAACTTTAAAGTCTATGATAGTAATCAATTTGTTTTCCTGCTGAATATTCTAATCTATATCAACTTTCTATATAAAAAAAATGTTCTGAAACTCAGGTAAGCATTATAGGACAGGAAACAGATGCACATCCAAGAATATATATAAACAGATACTACAGAAGTCGGGCAAGTAACCTGAGGGAAAAAAGGACACAAAGATCCATCCTTCAAAACCATCCTAATTGTTGCCCCCCACCCCCACCCCCACCCCGCTTTCGTAGGCAGATGCATCTCCCTATAGAAAATCTGCAGACATTCCCAAGAGCAATGGAAGCGATAAGTCAAATGGCCAGAGGATTAAAAAAAAAATAGATAAAAAGGCCATTCAAAACCATCCACTGCAGAGCCACCCCGAATCTAATTTTGTAAGAAGATGCACCTCCTTAACTTTTTTCTTCATATAAGATATTTTCTATCACCACTCAATACTTTTTCATTAGAATCTCCGATAACAGTGATGACTCAAGGAACTCTTTCAAAAAAAAAAAAAAAAGGTATTTATATACACCACTTCCACACTTACAGAGCAGCTGTGGTTTGAATCTCTCTGTCGGCATGTTTAGGGTTCGCCGTCTGCACCTCACTGTGTCCCCTGGAGGGTGGGGTTGTCTGAACCTCAAGGGTGGTCATAGGCATACTTTGAGTCTCTGGTTGACTGCCGTGTGAAGGTCGCTCCGTTGTCTCGACTGGTGGCAGGTTGACAACAGCGCCAGGTGTGTGTTCCGTTTTGGGGGAACGACTGGTGTTGGAGTGCATGGAAGGTATATATGTTTTGTGTTAGATTTTTTTTGTTTTTTATATCCCTTTCTTTCTTCAGAGTAAATGAGAGTACAAGAGGTTTAGCATCAGTAGATAGTTAAATGTACCACGTTGTCCAGTAAGGAAAGATAAATTGCGTTAAAAAAGAGAGCCTCGAGTATGTCAAGAAATACGAGGTTTTAATCGTCATCGGTTTTTTTTCTAGATTCTTTACTATAAGAATGTTAATCTAATCATTTCTAGAAATCAGAGTAGCGTGCAAGTAAGCAGGAATGCATAAGCATGTGAGCATCAGGCGAACCAGATACAGAAGCACAAAGAATATGCTGTCATAAGAAAATCAGTTTATGTGTGTATATGTACGTAAGCATATACACACACACACACATGTATGTATGTATGTATGTATATATGTATATTTGTATAATGTATATACGTATATATGTATGTGTACATGTGTGTATATTCATATATATACGTATATGTCTGAATATGTATATGTACACAGCATTCATTATAAACACTGGCTTCATTTTATTACCAAAATTTATGTTTATTTCTTTTGCAGCTAATTCTTGTTTTTATTGATTCGGTCGGTCTGTTCCATTACAAGTTTAATTACTAACAGTACTATATTAATCATGTTAACGTAAATACGGGTCACTGTATAGATATAGGAATGCAAGAAGTTGTTGCAATAACTCTGCAAGGTCGTAGTTGTGTAGTAATTGGGGGGAAATATGATAGCAAAAACAAAAATAATTGTTGCAGGATTAATAGTTGTGATGTAATAGTCTTCGAATGTGTTTTAATTAATTGCAAGTTTATTATTTGTGTAATAGTTTTGTTAGAGATGCAATACAGGTCAAAGAAGTAGCAAATGCAAATAAAAGGTGCAGTTTGTTATTAGCTGAGTTGCAGAGAACAAGTTGCAGAAAATCATCACGTATTTTAGTGACTTTAGTGAATAGAGATCCAAGTCCAGAAAAGAAATTGGAATAAGAAATATTAATGATATTCTTCAAGTCTTTTTTTTTCTTGAAGGGTTAGAGAAATAGTCATCTAAGGATTTAATTCATGCTTATCATTTTATTGATCTATGTCATAAACGATGCAAACTGGTACAGCTAAAGAGGTCATTCACATTTCTCTATTGTCATGCAGGTAAGGCATTAGCATATTCATGAAGCAAATCATGCAGGTAGCAACACGGATGCAAATCAACATTGTTCACATCTGTTCTTATCATTCATCCACTGACATTATAAACTTCTGTAACAAATACCATCCACATGAAAAAAAAGTTAAAATTCCAAAAAGTATGGTTTCACAAAAATCATGAGTAAATTAATAGTCAAAAATGCTTTTCAAATGCATATATCAAAAATTGATATGCATAAAAATGGAAAAAAAAGGATTGATAAAGACTGTGTCAAGACCAAGGACAAAAACTAGAAATTTTGATAAAAATATGATATGTAAAATTATATACAGATTATATATAAATATACACATGTATACATGTATATACACCAAAAGTTTGCATTTTAAACCACACGAATGCAGAAAATCTTCGCTCAACCATTTTCCAAAGAGCAAAACCAGCTCACGCTCACACCAACCCCCAGAAAAAAAAGCTTTTAGTATTTTCACGTGTCGAAGAAAGCTTAGCCGCTGTGAAAGCATATTTAAGCGGGTATTACACAATTTTAAAAAGATACTTTTAAATTTCAGAATCACATATAGTGTCTATACTTAACTGAGCCTTTTCTTAGATATTAATTCTCAAAACAGAAAAAAAAATAATGGCTTTATCTGTGTTTATTGAATAAAACATTTTAGAACCGTATTCCTGATATCAATAATTTCTAAAAGTGTATGAATATTGGATACTTATGTGATAACCAATTGGTGTAATTTTGTTATTTATCGATAAAGGTGATGATCGTAATAGGTAAAACTAATTTGCATATTGAGTGATACCCGTTATATTCTGAAAGCTGTGTTTCTTGCTTTAATTTACAAAGGAAGTCCATTAACCTGAAAGCTAAAACTTGTGATTTGATGTTAATATATTATCCTGTAAGCATTTTTTTTTAAGATATAGCAAAGAAAAATAATAATAATAATAGTAATAATTTCAGGAATAGTGGTAATTAAGATAATAACGATAGTAATTATTATAACAACAATAATGATAATAATAATAATAATAACAACAATACAAGTAATAACAATAATTATAACAATAATGGTAATAATGATAATAATGATAATGATGTTAATGAAGATGATAATAACAACAATAATAATAATAATAATAATAATAATAATAATAATAATAATAATAATAATAATAATTATCATTATCATCATAATCATAACGAAAATGATACCAAACAACAATAACAATTACAATAATAATATCCATAACAAGAGCAAAAAAAAACAAGAAAGACGACCATCCGGCCTACCGATTAAAGCCCTTCTGAGGAACGTGGACAGCCGGGGTCAAAGGCTTAGGTCGCTTCCGGTCATCGGAGGTCCTTGCCATTTTGACAGGTGTCGTGGGTCTAATTGGAAGAACGAGCGGAAGGTCAGGGCTTCTAGCGGTCGTACACACCTGTTCCTTGGAGTTGTAACTAACAGCTGTCCCATTAAAGTTGTGAATGGTCTTGTGGGGGTAATTTTGTGAATGGGGATGGTGCCTCGACTGTTTTGTTTTGTTTATGCTTGGGTGGTTGGGTTTGGATGTACAGTTGCGGACATAATTATGAAGTTATGAGGGATGGTTGGAATTCGTTATGTTGCAAAAAATAGTGGTTGATATTGTTGTATGTTATCAGTGACATGCAAGGAAATGTACTGATACTGATCATGTTTAATGGATCAAGGAAAATGCTTTGCCATAATTCACAAATTGTTTCTCAGACGCCAGACATGTTGCGAACTTGGATTGGCTGAGTTCGAATGATAGCCAATGATGTGTAATTCATGATAAGAGAATAGGGAATACTTCACTTTTTTTTCAAAATTATGGCAGGTACAGGGAAGCTGACGACCCTACCATGGTTTATATGTAGCCTTTTGAGTATTCACATACATGGTTTATGTCCTAATTAAAATACCAGCAAATGTGTTTCAAATGAATGTTAGTATGTAGATGCGTGGAGGGCAATTATTTCTAATCATGATAGTGCATTATTAGTGTCAGTATATTTCCTTCCATAAACTGAGCTGTAAGTTAGGAACTGTTATATGACTGCAACTGTACATAGAAAGACTTATAGAGTAAGCAATACCTGAGAAATAATGACTCACTGAAACTGTCCTTATTGTTCATTAATGAAGAAAGATCCCCACTTTTGTCTTAATTTCATTCCTTAGAGACACACACAGGATATTAACCTAACTAGTTTTAGATTAGGAACATTGAAGTATGTAAGTACAGGTGTCATAGATTATCTTTGACATAGATATAGAAGTGAAAAAAAATGAAAATTTGACACACGCCAATCCTGTCTCATTGAATTTGAATCAAGGGTTAGCCTTCTCACTTTCACTAATAAACAGATCCCAAACAATTGCAAACACTATATAATTCTTGTGCTTGACCAATTTCCAAAACACATTAGAATCTACCATTAGTGCTAGAAATGGTATAACGAGTATATAGTAACGTGTTCTATGACTAGTATCTGTCAGTAACGTGTTATATAACTAGTATCTGTCTGTCTG
Organism: Penaeus japonicus; assembly: GCA_017312705.2. NCBI lineage: Eukaryota > Metazoa > Arthropoda > Malacostraca > Decapoda > Penaeidae > Penaeus > Penaeus japonicus. Next base: position 308,954 of record BOPN01000806.1, read on the forward strand.
TTAATTAATGAGTGTACTCCTTACTCATCAAAGAATTTGTTGGGTGCTTTGGCTGCCAGGAACCTCGAGTCGGACTTGAGGTTGAGGCCGAAGTCATTGTCTTGATTCGGAAACCTGAGGAAAGAGATAAACGTAAGATATAGAAGGAGAGCCGATTATGAGGCGAGATATGAGTAAGGTGTTGGTGGGTCTGAATATTTTCTTGATTTTTCTATGCCATCGGGACCTGACATCGTTTGGCATATCCACCGGAATGTAAATGTTCTCTTCTGAAGTGTCATCTGGAACGGAGCTAAAACAACAATTGATTTTATATTGTATATTAATTATGCTTTTGAATCTGAATCTGGCTCTGGCTCGCTCGTCCTCTCTCACTCTCTCTCTCTTTCTCAATCCCCCCCCTTCTCTCTCTCCCTCAATCTCCCCCCTTCTCTCTCTCTCTCTCGCTATCTCCCTCTCTAGCTATCTCCCTCTCTATATCTCTCTCCCTCTCTCTCTATCTCTCTCCCTCTCTCTCTCTCTCTCTCTCTCTCTCTCTCTCTCTCCCTCTCTCTCTTAAGAGAGAGGGAGAGGGAGAGGGAGAGGGAGAGGGAGAGAGAGAAGGAGAGAGAGAGGTAGAAAGAGAGGGAGAAAGAGAGGGAGAAGGAGCGAGAGAGGGAGAGGGAGAAAAAGAGGAAGAAGGAGAGAGAGAGGGAGAAGGAGAGAGAGAGAGAGAGAAGGAGAGAGGGAGAGGGAGAAGGAGGGAGGGAGGAAGGGAGGAGAGGGAGAGAGAGAGGGAGAGAGAGAGAGAGAGGGAGAAGGAAGGAGGGAGAAGGAGGGAGGAAGGGAGAGAGAGAGGGAGAGGGAGAAGGAGGGAGAAAGGGAGAGAGAGAGGGAGAAGGAGGGAGGGAGGGAGGGAGGGAGAGAGGGAGAGAGAGAGAGAGAGAGGTCTCTCTTTTTCTCCCTATCTCTCTATTTATCTCTCTCCCTCTCTCTTTCTCTCTCCTCTTTCCCTCTCCCTTTCTCCCTCTTTCTCTCTCTCTTTCTCTCTCCCTCCCTCTCCCTCTTTCTCTCTTTCTCCTTATTTCTCTCTCTCTCTCTCTTCCTCTCTCCCTCTCTCGCTTTCTTTCTCTCTCCCCCTCTCTTTCCCATTCCCTCTCTTATCTCTTTTTCTATCCCTCTCTCTCTTTCTGTCCCTCTCTCTCATTGTCTCTCCCTCTTTCTCTTTCTCTCTCCCTCTTTCTCTTTCTCTCTCCCTCTTTCTCTTTCTCTCTCCCTCTTTTTCTTTCTCTCTCCCTCTCTCTTTCTCTCTCCCTCTCTCTTTCTCTCTCCCTCTCTCTTTCTTTCTCCTTCTCTCTTTCTCTCTCCCTCTCTCTTTCTCTCTCCCTATCTCTTTCTCTCTCCCTATCTCTCCCTCTCTTTCTTTCTCCCTCTCTTTCTCTCTCCCCCTCTCTTTCCCATTCCCTCTCTTATCTCTTTTTCTATCCCTCTCTCTCTTTCTGTCCCTCTCTCTCTTTCTGTCCCTCTCTCTCTTTCTCTCTCCCTCTCTCTCTCTCTCCCCCTCTCTCTCTCTCTCTCTCTCTCCCTCTCCCTCTCTCCCCCTCTCTCTCTCTCTCTCTCTTACCCATTCCCTCTCTCTCCCTCTCTTTCTCTCTCGCTCTCCCTCTTTCTCCCTCTCTCTCCCTCTCCCTCTTTCTCCCTCTCTCTCTCTCTCCCTCTCCCTCTTTCTCCCTCTCTTTCTCTCTTCCTCTCCCTCTTTCTCCCTCTCTTTCTCTCTCCCTCTCCCTCTTTCTCCCTCTCTTTCTCTCTCCCTCGCCCTCTTTCTCCCTCTCTTTCTCTTTTTCTCTCCATCTCTCTCTCTCTCCATCTCTCTCCCTCTCTCTCCCTCTCTCTCTTTCTCCATCTCTCTCTCTCTCTTACTCTTTCTCTTTCTCTCTCCCTCTCTCTCTCCCTCTTTCTCTCTTCCTCTGTCTCCCTCTTTCTCCCTCTCTCCCTCTCTCTCTTTTTCTCTCTTTCTCTCTCCCTCCCCCTCTCTTTCCCTCTCCCTCCCTTTCTCTCTCTCTACCTCCCTTTCTCTCTCTCTCTATCTCTCTCTCTCTCTCTCTCTACCTCCCTTTCTCTCTCTCTCTCTCTACCTCCCTCTCTCCCTTTCTTTTTATTACTCTCACTCTACTTTTGCCTTTCCCTCCTTCTCTCAGGCCCTCTCCCTCTCGTCATCCTTCTCCTCCCCATTCCCACTTCTTTCCCCATCCCTCCCCTCCCCCACCCCACCACTCCCCATTTCCTCCAATCCCCACTTCCCCCATCACCCCCCCCTCCTCCCCCTTCTCCCCCTTCTCCCTCTCGCCTAATCCCACCACCTCTCCTCGTTCACCAACCACCCACCTCTTCTTCACGTCCTGCTGGCTGTTGGTCTTCTGCAAAGGGCGGCTCTTGTGCCTGGAGGAGGTGGGGAGCGAGGCTGCGGCTTCGTCAGCAGCTGCTAGGGTCCTCGCCCTCTGCACCTTCTTCTTTTCGGCGGCCTCCTGTTGCAGTCGCTCCATGTGCTTCAGCTGGGCCTCGCGACGCCGGGTTTGCTGTTGGGGCGGCAAGGGGGAGGGTGAGTGGAGGGAGTAGGGATAGAGGGTGGGTGGGAGTGTGGATAGAGGGAGGGGGGATAGAGGGTGAGAAGAGGAGGGGAGATGGAGGAGGGAGAGGGGGAGAGAGGGTGGCGGAAAGAGGGGGAGGGAGAGGGAAAGAAGGAAGATGGAGAGAGTGAGAGAGAAGAGAGAGAAGAAAGGAGAATAATTATGCTTATAAAGATCAATTTTACATGGAGATTTGTAATTTGACGATGGTGTTAGTAATGACATTTTTTTTTTTTTCTTTTTAAGAAAATCAGTACAGACAATATTAGATACATTGTCTAGATAATTACAATTACAAAAGGATACACGACCTTATAACAACAAATTACAATTTAGCCACAAAACCAACAAAAACAACACCACCAACCTCTTCCTCCTTCTTCCTCCTCTTCTCCTGCTCCGCCTCATACTCCGCCCTCATTCTCTCCTGCTGCCCTCTTCCCTTTATTCTCTTCCATCAGCCTATCCTCCAGCTCCTCCTTCCGTCTCTTCTCCTCCTCCAATTGCTTCTTCATCCACTTCCTGTCTCGTGGAGTTCTCCCTTGAGCTGTTCCGACCGACCCCGTACGAGCGCGTCCCTCTCATCTGAAGTCTTGGGAGGACAGAGTCAGCGGTTAAGAGACGTTGCTATGGTAACGGAGGGTTTGTTTGGACACGTGACTGGTTGGAGTGTTTACATTTTTTTGTGGGCCGATGGAAGCTTTTTTTTTTTTTCTTTCTTTTTTCTTTTTTTAACTGAGTGAAGTGGTACTTTACATCGTCAATGGGAGAGTATTTTTGTGATCATTAATTTTGCTAATTTTAAGGATTAATGAGTTTTTATTTGTTTTTGTTTTTTATATGAATTATGAAGCTAATCCATTGATCTATGGGATATAACGAATGTTTTCGATTTTTTTCAATAAAGAAGAAAATAAAACTAAAAATGACATAACTCTAACAATAACCACTTGTCTTTTTATACTCCTTCATAATCACTATAGTAATCAAATCACTACCATCAAAGCTAAGATTTCCGACCAATTTTTAAATCAAATGTCAAAATATATATTAACAAATGTATAAACTATAAATTACAGCTTTTATGAAAGGAAGAAAGCGTTGATATCTTTACATACCATATTCGCATGCAGACGATATCCTCCCCGCCCCCTCCTCCACCCCCTCCCCTCCAAACAAGGCTCATATCCGCTGTAGAGAAATAAATATTAATAATTATCTTTTATTTTATGTTTACTTTTTTTTTTTTTTTTTTTTTTTTTTTTTTTTTTTTTTTTTTTTTTTTTCTAAATCATGAAAATAATATAAAATGGAATGATTTCATGATATTTGCGAGCGTGGGTGGAGTGGTCTGTCTACATGAAAATTCTCCTGCTCTTTGCCTCATGGTTATGTGGGACAAGGTTCTTAGCACAGTGAAACATATATATCCCTATCGCCTATGTTTCTTTCAAAGGCTGGATGTTTACCTGAATAGCGTGCTGACGACAACTTCACAAATTTCTAAATAATATGCAGCTGTTGGTTAACAAAACATCAGAACAACTTTCTTTTCAATAACTCAAGAACTTACAACTAATTTATATATATATATATATATATATATATATATATATATATATATATATATATATCTATATATATATACATTATATATATATAATATTAAACATAAATATATATATATGCATATATATTATATATTTAATATATACATTATATATACATACATTATATATATACTCATACTTATATACATATATACATATATATACATATATATTCATATATATGCATATATAGACATACATACATATGTATACATATATACATACATATGCATTCATATATAAACATGTATATATACATATGCATACATATATATACATATGTATACATATATATACATATGTATAAATATACATATATATATACATATGTATATACTTATGCACATATACATATATATACGTATGTATACATATATACATATATATACATATCTACAAATATATACATATATATAAATATATATACAAATATATACATATATATACAAATATATACATATATATACAAATATATACATATATTTACAAATATATACATATATATACAAATATATACATATATACAAATATATACATATATATACATATATATAAAAATATATACATATATATATAAATATATACATATGTATACATATGTATGCAAATGTATAAAAATGAATACAAATGTCTACTTATATATACATGTTTACTTACATATACATATAACTACTTATATATACATATGTCTACTTATATATACATATGTCTACTTATATATAAATATGTATACATATGTATATATATATGTATACAAATATATACATATATACATATGTATACACATATACACATATATAACATATATACACATATATATACATATATACACATATATACACATATATAAATATATATATACAAATATATACATATATATACAAATATATATAGATATATATACATATATACATATACTTACATATATATATATATATATATATATATATATATATATATATATATGTAAATATACATATATACATATATATACATATACATATAAACATATATATACATATACATATATACATATATATGTATATATACATATATATGTATATATACATATATATGTATATATACATATATGTATATATGTATATATACATATATATGTATATATGTATATATACATATATATGAATATATATACATATATATATATACATATATATACATATACATATACCTATATATACATACATATATATACATACATATACATACATATATATACATACATATACATACATATATATACATACATATACATACATATATATACATACATACATATACATACACACATACAAATATATATACATATATACATACATATATATACATATATATAAATACATCTATATACGTACATATATACATATATATAAATACATAAAATACATACGTATAAATACATATATATACATACACACATATAAATATGTATATACATACATATATATACATACATATATATACATATATATACATTTATATACATACATATATATACATATATATACATATATATACATACATATATATACATATATATACATACATATCTATAT
>BOPN01000806.1:322246-329746 GCA_017312705.2 Penaeus japonicus
TGGGGTGGGGAGGGGGGGGTGTCTGGAGGAGGGAAGGAAGGGTTCCCAGGGGTTTGGGAAGGTGGGTCAGGAAGGTGGTCAGGATTGGAGTGGGGAAGGAGGTGATGCCCATGGGGAGGAAGAGGGAGGAGAGGCAGAGACATGGGGAAAAAAGGGAGAAAGCGTGTACAAGAGAGAGGGAGGGGAGAAGGAAAGGAAAGAGAGGATGAAATGAATGTGAAGAGGGAGTGAGGTAGTGAATAGGAGAGAGGAAAGAGGAATCGAAGGAACGGAGAACGAAGAGGGAAGAGATGGAGGGGGGGTAGGGAAGGAGGAGGAGGGGATGGGAGAGAGGAAAAGGGAGGAGGGGATGGGAGAGAGGAGCGAAGGAGCAGGGAGGAAAAGAGAAGGGAGGAGTGGGTGGGGAGATAGGGTGGGAAAAAGATAGGGTGCGAGAGAAGAAGGGAGAGGGGGATTTATTAACTAAATTTGTGGGGAGACACTTTATTCTTTTTCATCATGTTTTTTTTATGTATTCTGGATTCTTATTTGTTTGCATCAGATGGTATGTACGAGGAGACGAAGAAAGGGAAAAGATATGAGAAAAGAAATCCGAGAAAGCTGAAAAGAGATTTGATTTTGATTTTGATATGTTTATTCATACTATATACATTGTATACACATGAGAGAGAGAGAGAGAGAGAGAGAGAGAGAGAGAGAGAGAGAGAGTTCAAATTCGAACACTTTATTCCATAAGTTACAATGGTTATTCTTACATAAATACATATGTATTTACACTTGAAAAGTAAAGAGGTGTTCTTTCAATTTTGTTTTGAAATTACAAAAATTGTTAATGTTTTTAATGTTATCTGGCAACAAGTTCCACATTTTCGGTCCACGAATTTGCATCTGTCTTGCCCCTATTTCTGTATTTGATCTTTTTACTAATAAGGAATTTACCTGGTGTGTTTGGATGCCAACTGTATTCCCTATAGTTTGCAGGGGGAATAGCCATGGTGGATAGAGTCCATGTATCAATTTGTAGGTAAAGAGACAGGTATTATACCTGTTCTTAGGATGAACATTTAACCATTTTAATTTTTGTATATGTGGGGTAATGTGATCGAATTTACTAACATTACCCAACTCTTGCAGCAAAGTTTTGTATTTTTTGTACTTTTTGCATTTGGGTTTTGTTGGTTGAACCCCAAATATTTGAACAGTAATTTATTATGCTAAAAGCTAGTGTTTGCACGACCATGATTCTAGTATCCGTAGTGATTTGATTGTTTATGTGATTTAGAAATATTAATGTGCCCATTACTTTCCTGTGTATGTTATCAACGTGTGTTTCAAATGTCATGTATCTGTCCAAGTGTACTCCTAAATTTTTCACTGAAATGTTTGGTTTGATAGGGTGGCCTTCAAATTCTATAGTTGTGTCGATGGGGATTTTGGCAATGTTCTGTCGACTACCTATGAATATGCATTGAGTTTTATGTGGATTTAATTTTAGACCATTACTTTCAAAATGTATTTTAGGTTGTGTTAGAGTATTAATGTATTTAAGTTATTTACTGAGTCACTATGAAGAAACTGTGAATCATCGGCGTACTGCACTATGAAAATTGTAAATAGGATTGGGCCTGAGATAGATCTTTGTGGAACACCAAAATGTATTGGTTGTCTCGATGATATGCTTTCATTAACTTTTACAGATTGAGTTCTAGTATCTAAATAGCTGCTAAACCAAAATGAATCAATATTATGAGATCTAAGTTTGTTAAGGAGAATTTTGTGATTTACACTGTCAAAAGCTTTGGAAAGATCACATGTGAGTAGATTTACCTAATTTTTGTCTGTTATCATAAATTTTATCAGTTATCTGTAATAACGCTGTTTCAGTGGATAATAGGTTATTGCCTCCAGGAAACTCGTTAGTTAATTTGCTACAATTTTCTCAAGAACTTTAGATAGTACAGGGAGTATTGTAATAGGGCGGTAATTACTCACGTCATCTATATCTCCCGATTTGAAAATTGGTGTTCCTATTCCATGTTTCTAGAGCGACGAAAAAACACCAGTGACCAGGGAAGTGTTAATTATGACCGCCAGATTATGTGCGGTTGCTGGTAGACTATCCCTAATAAAGTGCAAAGTAATACTGTCTGCTCCTACAGCATTTGTTTCGCGAAGATGTTTTATTACTAGGATAATAGTCTCCACATCAACTGGTTGTGGTCTGAAAATATTAAATGTAGGCATAGCCTGATCTATATTTTGTTGTAATGTTGACGCATTTGTTTGTTCATAAGTTATTTTTCCTATTTTTGAAAAGAAGTCGTTAAAATGCTCTGTGCTTTGTGTAGAATTTGTACGATTTTCAGTGTAGTGTTTGTTGTTAGGTACTATTGATTTAATTATTTTTAATTGTTTTTATATTCTATAAATCTATTTCTGAAATAATTTGTTTTTGCAGAGAGAGAAAGGAGTAAGACAAGACTAAGAAAAGAGAAGAGAAGGAATTGCGAGAAGAGAAGATGGAACAAAAAATCGAAAAAAAGGAAACCTAAAAAAAGAAAATCTACGAAAGAAGATCCGGAGACCACGGCCTCTAGGACATCCTCATCTCAAGACCCTCACCGGCGCCTCTCGTAGGAGCAGCATCCGGATCCTGGAAGGAAGGCTTGTAGGACGTCGGGATGCCCATGGCGGCGTAGATCCTCTCATCCTCCTCTCGTTCGCGCCTCTTTGCCGCTTCTCTCTCGGCGACTTGTTTCTTGAGGTCCTCCAAAGCCTGTCGATTCCGCTCTTGCCGAAGGGAATCTCTTGTGCCTGCTAGGAAGATGATCCTTGACCGATGATGGGTCCTCCTTGCTGCTATTTCCCGAATGTGCTTTTCTTTTTCTTTTTTGTCTCGTATTATAATGTTTTCTTTTGGTATTATTTTCGTTTACTTATATTCAGTTGGTTATTGGCCCTCCCTCTCCCTCATATGTTTAGCTAGCTATTATCTATGCTGATAGGTTGTTTTCTTTGGCTATATCTCTGTTGTTTTGTTCTATATATTTATAACCTTTATTTTATTGGTGTTTCATGTTGATATAATCTTACTTTTATGAACTACATACTAAAGAGAAAGATAATTCAGCCAAAGGGAAAAAACACTGCAAACGTTACTCTGAACATGAAGAAGGATATAAATAAGTTGATCACTAAACAAATAAACAAAGTACATAAGACTTATTATTAAGCTTTCACTGACCTGTATTATCGAAAATAGAAGATGTGGTGGCTATGTACTTATTCTGAGCCGCTCTGAACCTAGCGTTGTTTACCCAGCCGTCGTCATACTGCAACACGTAAACAACAACCGCACCTCAGACGCAATCAGAATTATCTGCACTTAGAACTACCAACTAACGCATGCAGAGGAAATGGAAAAGTCTCGGAATTCTGCAGGAAGGTCAACGCAGTGAGAAGTATCTACCATCTGTCTCGTGGGGGAATAAATTATATATGAAGATATATATATATATATTGTAGTGGAAAGTTTTTACTGTGTTCAGTAAAGGAAGTTATATTTACCATTATTAACGGTTAAGAGTATCTACTTCAACACATGCAAACGGGAAAGGTATTCGGTCCACTTAAAATAGGAATCTGATATAAAAGCATCAACTGGGACACTAATAGAGACAGGAATATTATTTTACTAAATATTACCGCAGAGGAGAGTATCTAAAGAACGTGCAAATAGACTAAACCGTAGTAGCGAATTTCAAACCGTCTACTGAACCGCATGCTTTGAGAAAAAAATACAAAAAAAGGATATCGTAGTCAAAGGTATATTTTGGATAGTTGAAAACGAAGATAATCACGCAGAGAAATATATCTGCTGTTACACATGCAGAGAGTAGGGAGAATTTAACTTTATAAAGAGAGAAAAAAATATATATCGCAAGCATTCGGACTATGTTAAAGAGAGTAACGCACCTAAAATCTTTAAGAGAAAAAAAAAATGCGTAAAGCATTATGGAAAATATCTATTTAGCAAATATCAGCAATGCTATTTTGAAAAACCCTCAAGAGCAAAAGGTGTGAAGCATTTAGAGAAGAGGAATACTCTAGCAAGTTCATGATAACGCATAAACTGTTAGGGAAAGATACGAAAAAAGAAATATTTAGGGGGAAGCAATTAGTGATAACGCACTTAAAAGTTTAGGCTAAGCCACGTAAAAGCAGCCAAAAAGTAGTCATTTAGCAAGAAATTGCAACGTACTAGAACTGCATAAGACGCAGAAGCACTTTGAGGGAGGGCAGTCATCTGATAAGAAAGGAAAACGCACTTAGAACTCTCAAGGAAAGGCGTAAAGCACCTGAAGGGAGTGATGCAAAGCTTACCATATCCCGATTGAGGTTACCGTCGCTAAGGGTAGAACGCAACCCAGCGGTACTCGGCCGGGCGATACTGTAAGAAAAAGAAACCGACGTAATGAAAAGCGAACGATAATCTAGGAATCAATGTTAGGCAAACGGCCGCTTGAACAAAACTAACGAGCAGGCAATCTAATGGTAATCACGAGATCCGTCTGTTAATCAAGGGACGAGAAGCTTACAACTTCTATATACACTTGAGGTTTGTTGTCTCAATCGAGCGCCTTCTTGCTTGTTTATCGACACATAACGTCGAATAAAAATAACAACATAACGACTTATGGAAAAAAAAAAACAGAAGACTTACGCAAACTCATCCGTCTGGAAAAATAACATAGTGCACTTCAAGGAACGTTTCATTAATATTAGATTTTGTTCATGTCAGTTTCAATACTCATTTAACTAAGAGGGTAAAAATCGAACATGCTCTTTCTTGCTATGCTCAAGTAATAATAGTTAATGGAATCGGTCAAATAAGCGGCTTGGTTCTTTTAAGTTGAAAGTAAGCACGTGTAAAAGTGGTCGTGTGTGTATAGACCACATGCATTTTAGTATTCATACATACTTTTATGAATACATGCTGCATATATAGGGATGAATAATTTAAAGATATACGTTTGCTTGAATATCAACGTAAGTACATACGTATGTGTACGATAAACATACATACATACGATACATATTACCATAAATTTCATAATTACTTCCATACATACAATATCTATACATGCAAACATCCCTCCTCACGCAAAATATACACTTTCTTACATACGGCAAACATACACATACATACATACGGCAAACATACACATACATACATACACATATAAAAACAGACATACGTACACACATCCACAAAATACAAACAAACAAAAAGAATCCAAGTAAACAACCAGTGTATATCTTCTCTCCTTTTTTTAATGCTTATTCTCTTTCAAATATTCAACACTACTAAGAACACTCGCGATATCATATTCATAAATCCAAAAACTTTTCCCGAGAAAAAAAACAAAACATAATCGAACATAAACACCCAATGGCATTCCAAGACGACCAATCACGATCCAGCCAATCACGATCCAGCACGTGTTGTCGCGGCGGTTACTTTCTGGTGTCAATATTCTCGCTGGCGTGTTGCACCCTAAGTGGGGCATTGATTCTTCTGTTATGTTTTTGGAAACGCTTATTACGTGTTCTTGGGTTCTCGCTCTCTCGCTCTTTCTGTCTCTCTCTTTCTCTTTCTCTTTCTCTTTCTCTTTCTCCCTTTCTTTCTCTTTCTATCTTTATCTTTCTTTCTTTCTGTCTTTCTCTTTCTTTCTTTTTTCTCTTTCTTCCTTTCTTTCTGTCTCTTTTTCCTTCTTTCTTTCTGTCTCTTTTTCTTTCTCTTTTCCTTTCTTTATTTCTTTTTCTTTCTTTCCTTTTTTCTTTCTCTTTCTCTTTCTCTTTCTCTCTCTCCCTCTCTCTATTCCTTTCTCCTTCTCTCTATTCCTTTCCCCCTCTCTCTATTCCTTTCTCCTTCTCTCTATTCCTTTCCCCCTCTCTCTATTCCTTTCTCCTTCTCTCTATTTCTTTCTCCCTTTCTCTATTCCTTTCTCCCTCTCTCTATTCCTTTCTCCTTCTCTCTATTTCTTTCTCCCTTTCTCTATTCCTTTCTCCCTCTCTCTATTTCTTTCTCCCTTTCTCTATTCCTTTCCCCCTCTCTCTATTCCTTTCTCCTTCTCTCTATTTCTTTCTCCCTTTCTCTATTCCTTTCTCCCTCTCTCTATTCCTTTCTCCCTCTCTCTATTCCTTTCTCCCTCTCTCTATTCCTTTCTCCTTCTCTCTATTTCTTTCTCCCTCTCTCTATTTCTTTCTCCCTTTCTCTATTCCTTTCTCCCTCTCTCTATTTCTTTCTCCCTTTCTCTATTCCTTTCCCCCTCTCTCTATTCCTTTCTCCTTCTCTCTATTTCTTTCTCCCTCTCTCTATTCCTTTCTCCTTCTCTCTATTCCTTTCTCCCTCTCTCTATTCCTTTTCTCCCTCTCTATTCCTTTCTCCCTCTCTCTATTCCTTTCTCCCTCTCTCTATTCCTTTCTCCCTCTCTCTATTCCTTTCTCCCTCTCTCTATTCCTTTCTCCCTCTCTCTATTCCTTTCTCCTCCTCTCTATTCCTTTCTCCCTCTCTCTATTCCTTTCTCCCCTATTCCTTTCCTCTCTATTCCTCTTCTCCCTCTCTATTCCTTTCTCCCTCTCTTTCCTTCTCCCTCTCTCTATTCCTTTCTCCCTCTCTCTATTCCTTTCTCCCTCTCTCTATTCCTTTCTCCCTCTCTCTATTCCTTTCTCCCTCTCTCTATTCCTTTCTCCCTCTCTCTATTCCTTTCTCCCTCTCTCTATTCCTTTCTCCCTCTCTCTATTCCTTTCCCTTCTATTCCTTTCTCCCTCTCTCTTATTCCTTTCTCCCTCTCTATTCCTTTTTCCCTCTCTCTATTCCTTTCTCCCTCTCTCTATTCCTTTCTCCCTCTCTCTATTCCTTTCTCCCTCTCTCTATTCCCTTTTCCTCCTCTCTATTCCTTTTTCCCCTCTACCCTCTCCATTTCTCCCTTTCCCCTCTCCATCTCTCCCTTTCCCCTCTCCATCTCTCCCATCCCTCTCTCCCGTACACCTCTCTCTATCTCCGTTTCTCCCTCTCTACCTTTCCCTATCTCCCTTTCTCCCTCTCTACCTTTCCCTATCTCCCTCTCTACCCTCTCCTCCTCTCCCTTTCTCCCTCTCCTTTCCTCCTTTTCCCTCTCTTCCTCTCCCTTTCCCTTTTCTCCCCCTCTCCCCTTTCCCTTTCTTTCCTTTCCCTTTCTCTCTCTCTCTCTTCCCCCTCTCCCTATCTCCCTTTCTCCCTCTCTACCCTCCCCCTCTCCTCATCCTTCCTCCCTTCCCTCTCTCTCCCTCTCCTCTTCCTTCCTCCCTTCCTCTCTCCTCTCCCCCTTCCCCCTCTCCCTATCCCTATCCCCTTACTCCTCCTATCCCCTCCCTATCCCCTTACCCCTATCCCCTTTACGCCTATCCCCCTCCTCTCCCTATCCCCTTTACCCTATCCCCCTCTTCCTATCCCCT
>BOPN01000806.1:342246-344746 GCA_017312705.2 Penaeus japonicus
GAGGGGAAGCAGGAACCAATAGGGTTAGGTTAGGGTGTACGGCGGTAATTCAAATTTTCTAAAGACCGTTAAACAAGTTTTCCGTTGGAGAAGAAAACTCTAAATTTGTTATATTTCTGTTTCTAAACTAATGATATATATCTAGTTTTATGTGAAATGTAATGAAAGGATGATAAGAGAGAAAAAACTGGTGATACTTTCGTCTTAAAATATCACATCGATTTTCTGCACATCCAGCGGTGATAACCATGATGATAATGATAATAGTAATAACAATAATTGTAATAATCATACAATAATAAAACAATGATGCAGTGATAACGGCATTGAGAATAATGATGATGATAATTTTAATAATGATGATGAGGATAGTAATATCAGTGATAACGATAATAACAGAAAGGAGGAGAAGAGGTAGAAGGTAGAAGAGGAGGAGGAGGGGAAAAATAAGGAAGAGGAGGAAGAAAATAAGGAGGAGGAAGAAAATAAGGAGGAGGAGGAGGAGGAGGATGGAGGAGGTGGAGGAGCAGGAGGAGGAGGAGGAAGAGGAGGAGAAGGAGGATTAGGAGGAGGAGGGGGGGGAGAGGGAGAGGGATATTGAGATGGACAGAGAGAAAGAGAGAGAGAGAGAGAGAGAGAGAGAAAGAAAGAGAGAGAGAGAGAGAGAGAAAGAGAGAGAGACAGAGAGAGAGAGAGAGAGAGAGAGAGAGAGAGAGAGAGAGAGAGAGAGAGAGAGAGAGAGAGAGAGAAGAAGAAGAAGAAGAAGAAGAAGAAGAAGAAGAAGAAGGAGGAGGAGAAGAAGATGAAGAAGGAGATGGAGGAAGGAGGAGGAGGAGGAGAAGACGAACAAGTAAATAGAGAAGTCGAGGCAGAAAAAGAAGTAGAAGGTATTAAAGAAGAAGAATAATCAGAAGAAAAAGACGAAGACGAAGAGAAGGAAAAAAATGAAGAGGAAGAGAAAACGAGACGAAAAAGAAAAAAGAAAGACCAAACAACCAAACGCGGAAGCAAACACCAAAAGCACTTACCTTTGCATATTTAGTTCTTGCGATGACGTCACCTATTACGTCACCTCCCCCTCTCCTCCTTCGACCTGCATAAACCCAAAAGGAAATCGATATAAAGGGGCAATATCATGCATTTATAACTGGCTGCTCCTACATCGACGCCGCGCGCCCCTTCAGCACGGATCTGACTGGTCGAAGGCCACGACTAATTCGTGTGTGTGTGTGTGTGTGTGTGTGTGTGTGTGTGTGTGTGTGTGTGTGTGTGTGTGTGTGTGTGTGTGTGTGTGTGTGTGTGTGTGTGAAAGAAAGAGAAAGAGAAAGAAAGAGAGAGAAAGAGAAAGAAAGAGAAAGAGAAAAAGAGAGAAAGAGAAAACACGAGAAAGAAAAAAGAGAGAAAAAAAAAAGAGAAAGAGAGAGAGAGAGAGAGAGAGAGAGAGAGAATAACAGAATGAGAGAATCCCATACCGAACACAGGTACATTTCCTCATACATTTTGCACATCAAAATGACATCAGACGATTATATCTAACCATCACGATGCAATACAAAGTAAAAAAAAAAATAATGAAAAAAAAAAAATCAAAAAAAAAAAAAAAAACATCAGAAAACTTACACACACGTCAATAAAGTCAATCAATGCCAAATCTCTCCACTCTCAAAAACATGTCGGATTCATGTCTGTACTATTAATGGAAAGCTGTCAATGAAAGTGACACTGATGGATCTACCTGAATGGGCTGCTGTTTGCCTGGTTAGTCACTGAATGGTAGGCCGATTGATCGCTTTTCTGGCCGACTTTGATGGCTACAGAAGGCTTAGTGGATCACGGTTTTAGCGATTGGTGAATTAGAGAAAGGGCGATGATTGGCTATTAAGTGATCGAATCATCAATAGCTGGTATTAGACTATTGGTTTGTTGAAATGTTCATTATTATATATTCATATATAAAGAAAGAGAAAATTTAAAATTAAAATTAAATTAAAATTAAATAGAATAAAAATAAAAATATGTGAGAGAGAAAGAGAATGAGAATAAATAGAAAGGAAGGAAGGTTGCGTGGGTAGATATACGTTAACATATCCATATACACAAAGGAATATGTGATATGGGCTAGATGGATAAATAGTCGTATAAATAGATCGATTCACTGAGACATATTTGGATATCTATAATAGATGTAGAAACCGTCATTTCATAAGTATAACTGACTTTTACATCTCAACTGATAATGATTTACTTATCTGATCATATGACAAGCAGAGGTATGTAAAAACTTTTGGGCTGCGTAAGCCTATATGGGTCACTAGACTAGAAGGTGCTAGACTAGACTGTTCTACCTCGGGACACGCCCCTGGTTACAAATACGATACATATTGAAGCGGTCATAAAAATCGTTCTGAATTTAATTTTGATTAATAATTGATGCTTTATATGATTACATATGTTACCTACTGTATATGTCTAATGCGTCTGACCTTTGACCTGAAACGCT
>BOPN01000806.1:372246-377246 GCA_017312705.2 Penaeus japonicus
TCTCTCTCTCCTCTCCTCTCCTCTCTCTCTCTCTCCTCTCTCTCTCCTCTCTCTCTCCTACCTTCCACCTTGCCTTGACAAAGGTCAAGTTCAGCATAAAGTCCCTTATCCCTTAGACCTTCTACAGACCTTCGGAGGGATAAAAAGCTTACGTCACAACCATGCCAGTGAGCGAGGGATCGAGTGAGCAAGCGATAGAGAGAAAGAGAGAGAGAGAGAGAGAGAGAGAGAGAGAGAGAGAGAGAGAGAGAGAGAGAGAGAGAAAGAGAAAGAGAGAGAGAGAGAGAGAGAGAGAGAGAGAGAGAGAGAGAGAGAAATGAAGAAAGAGTAAGAGAAAGAGTGAGGGGGGGCGAGATAGAGAAAGAAAGAGGAGGAAAGAGAGAGAGAGAGAGATAATGAGAAAGAGAGAGAGGGTGATAGAAAGAGGAAGAGAAAGAGAGAGAGAGAGAGAGTGAGAGAGAGAGACAGACAGACAGACAGACAGAGACAGAGAGATAATGAGAAAGAGAGGGAGATAGAATGAAAGAGAGAGAGATAGAATGAAAGAGAGAGAGATAGAATGAAAGAGAGAGAGATAGAATGAAAGAGAGAGAGATAGAATGAAAGAGAGAGAGATAGAATGAAAGAGAGAGAGATAGAATGAGAGGCAGAAACAGAGACAGACAGAAACAGAGAGACCGAGGCAGAGAGATAATGAGAAAGAAAGAGAGAGAGAGATATATAGATAGAGAGAAAGAGAGAGAGAGAGAGAGAGAGAGAGAGAGAGAGAGAGAGAGAGAGAGAAGATAGAGCAGTAGAGAGAGTTCTTCACCCTCTCAGACTGGGCATAGAAGAGAGAGCGTTGGCACCAAGACTCTGCACACCACCTGTGCTAAAGAGTAGCAGTACTTTTTCCCTAACAAGACTGTTTTCTGTGAGTTGGGATTTTTTTTCCTTTTTTTCATCTCTTTCTATATCACATTGAAGTGTATGTTGCATTTTTGCTGCAACTTCTTTCTCTTTGTGTGTGTGTCTGTCTATTGATATGTATCGCTCTGTCTGTCTCTTTTTATCTTTGTTTTTCCCTCTTTCTGTGTTTTTTTGCATATTTCTTTGTATCTAATTATGTATATGTATACACATTCATACACTCACACACACACACACACACACACACACACATACACACACACACATACACACACACACACACACATACACATACACATACACACACACACACACACACACATACACACGTACACCCATACACTCACGTATACACATTCAAGTTCACGCGTTACTGGCAGAGATATCATCAACATTTATTACATTTATCCGAAACATCTGCATAAGAGATAAAACTTGAACCGGAAATGGCCGGGAGTGGCCTACGCGGCGACTGGAAACTCCCTATTTAACAAGGAAAGCGTCTTACGAGCGGCGGTTTGAGGGTGACGTGACCCACTAATAGCGTCTTAGGGCCATTGCGTTGATCAATTCTGCGTGGAGTCCCTGGCGTTGACTCCCCCCCCCCCCTTCCTCCACACATACATACTTACACACACACATCTCTTCCCCTCCGACACCCCCACCCCCATCCCCCGCTGCATTTCCAACACGATGCATTTTTTCCCTTGTAATTCCACTGATAATTGTTGTTTATTTTTCCCAAGGAAGGGAGGAAGAGTCGGCCATGGGGACGGAGGGGGAGGGGGGGGGATGATGATGAGGGCAAGGGATGAGGGTTAGTGCGTTCTTTGTAAGAAGTGAGGGTGAGGGGAAGGATGAGGAAACGTGAGGCAAATGAGAGGTGAAGTTCCATAGAGCAAGTCCCTTCGGCCGCTTCTTACGAGACCCCGGGGACATGTGGATGCTTAAGGTCCCCTTCTTTTACCTTCTTGGTGATCACATGTATCACTCCCCTCCCTCTACATAAATACTATCAGATGAAACAAAATCGTTTGATATACATTTTTTTCATATCTAATTATATTTCATTATTTTTTCATACACTTGTCATTTAAAATTTAATCCTTGCGATGCTAAATAAATTTCTTTGACATTAATGGCGCCTTTGTTTATTATCAAAGATGGTGGGTGTTTTTTCTAATTGTTTGTTTGTTTATATTTGCTTCTTTGGATTATCACTGTTGAGAAATTAATGGGCAATGTTTGAGTCTTGAATAAATGACTGTATTTTTTTCCACAGGAATACATATACATGTGTGTGTGTGCGTGTGTGTGTGTGTGTGTGTGTGTGTGTGTGTGTGTGTGTGTGTGTGTGTGTGTGTGTGTGTGTGTATGTGTGTGTGTGTGTGTGTGTGGTGTGTGTGTGTGTGTGTGTGTGTGTATGTATGTATGTGTCTGTGCATATACACACATGTATTTAATCATCACCTCACTGATCTCAAAAACTCAAATTCTTATTTTCCTTACGTTTTTATGGCGAGGAAGAGGTGCGGAGAAGGCGAGGAAAAAATCAGAAGTTTAGCGCAGTGTCAACAAGAATGAGCGCCATTCTCGGCATCAAAGGGTTGAAAAACCATTGCCAGACCCGAGATTCCTCTCCGTTAATCTCTTTATTTCTTTATCTCCCATTTATCTCTCTATGCGATTCTCCCTTTCTCCTATATATATAAAGCTCTAGAAACATCCACGGCAGGTTTTCGCTCGAATCTAGCAACTTTTGTCTCATAACGAGCGGGATTTAGCAGCGGACGTAAAGAAAGCTAGGTGGTGATCGCTATTGTTAGCAGTATTGCGCTCGACGGCGGCCACACTTTTGTCTTTTTTTTTCTTCTTCGTTATTTTATGACGCTTGCACCTCTCGCTAAGGCTTTTCTCGACATCGCTTTTAAACTCTAGAAAGGTTTAAAGATGCCGCCACGCTAAAGTATTGACGTTCACAAATTTAGAAACTTGTACCGTGGAAAGTGTTGTCAACTTCCGGGGTAATGGTTTTTGTTGTTTTCTTCGCTCTTCTTTCTTTTAATTTAATGATCTTTCCGATTACGGCGTTTAGAGTCTCTTAAAAAATAAATGCTTATTATTTACCAATGACTTTCATCCATTAGTCAAAGTCGCGTTACATTTATTTATAGTATCTAATTAAGCCCCAGGAAATGGTTAGAATTCTTAGAAAACGGAAGGATGTATTTTACTTCAGCTGGTGAAAGGACATAGCAGTTTAACCTCAACATTCCATCGCGAAATATCACTCTCCCTCTATTTTCTCCCGCCATTCACTAAATTTCCCTAACCTAACATCGTTTTTTTCCCTAACACAACACATTTCCCCTCAACAATCCCTAGTATTCGGCCGGCAAACTTTTTTTTCTTACTTTCGGTAGTAAACAGTGATTTTGTTCCCCATTTTCATTTTGTTCCTGGTACTTTTTCCCCTATATTTTTTACATAATCCAGATTTGCATGCAATCCCTACACCTCATAACTTTTTCTCCTCCACTTATCTCTCGTTTCTTCCTAAATAGATCTCGATGATTATTATAATAATTATAAACATTTTTTATATCGACACTGAAATCTTTTTGCCTTACGTTACACTTCTTCCTTACCACACAAACTTGTTACATATATTTCCCCCTATACACTATACGCTGAGTTTTTATCCCCCCGCCCACACTCCATTTTTCCCCTAGCACACACGCGTCATTCTCCCTTACCAGTCTTGACTTCTCCATCTCCATTTTTTCCCTCCCACGATGAAGGGGAGAAGGAAAACACGAGACCAGGTAGGTTAGCGTGTGCGTTTTTCCCTTTTTTTAAACACCTATATTGCTCTCTTTATATCATCTCCCCCCCCCCCCCTAACTTCCCGCTCGTTTTTCCCCTGCCATGCCGGCTTCGCGGGATCTTGAAATAAATCGTGTTTCTCACTTCCTCGTAAGTGCATTTTAAGTTCTGTTGCCATTTCCTCTGAATTTAACGGGAGAATTCCACAAACAGGATGAAGAGGCATTTTTGGTCATTTCATGCCTTTTATGGTTATGTCTTCATTCGTATCATTATGTTATTTTTCATATCATTATTGCTATAATCATTCCTGTTATTTATTTTTTTCATTATTATTATTATAGCTCCCATTATTATTATCGTTAATAGCATTGTTGTTATTGTTATTTTAACTGTAATATTATCACCACCCTCATCATTATCATCAGAATGGCACATCATCATAAAAATTCAGACGGAACTCACTAACGCCATGTCAGTCATCACACGAAAAAAGGAATGAAAGTGCCAATAATTCTACACATCCTCTCCTCCCCTCACCCCTCACCCCCCCCGTGAAAAAAAAAATCCTCTTAAATCCAAAATTTTCTTCACTTCAATATATCGATGACGAGGAGAAACCAAGACAAATAAACACATCAGGGAGTAACGAAGAGTCCTGTCACTTGGGTTGAGATGATGGAGTGTTTGAGATGATGCTGAGGTGATAGACTTCCCCTCGCTTTTTCCCCTCTTCATTCCTTCCCTTCACTTCCCAAACTTACCCGCACTTCATTTGCTCTCACTCTTATTTTTCCTTTTCATTTCTTCCTTACTTTTTTTCCCTCACCTCATCTCACTTCACGTACGCCAGTCCCCCTCCCTATCTCATCTCCCTTCACTTCCCTTTCGCCCCTCCTCTCTCTCCCTTTCCTTTCCCCTCCATCTCGTATCTCCCTTTGTCCTCTCATCTGTCGTCTTCTTCCCCTTTCCTCTCCCCTTTTCTCCTCTCATTTCTCCCTCTCCTCTCCCCTTCTCTTCCTCTCTCATCTTCCCCTCTCCTCTTCCTCTCTCATCTTCCTCTCTCATCTCCCCCTCTCCTCTCCCCCTCTCCTCTCCTCCTCCCTCCTCTACCTCTCCCCCTCTCCTCTTCCTCTCTCATCTCCCCTCCTCCTCCTCCCTCCTCTCCCTCTCCCTCTCCCCTCTCCCCCCCACTTCCTCCCTTCTCTATCCTCCCCTCACTTCCCCCTCTCTCCTCTCCTCGCCGCCCACACGCCCTCATGCTC
>BOPN01000806.1:384746-387246 GCA_017312705.2 Penaeus japonicus
AGAGAGAGAGAAAGAAAGAGAAAGAGAGAAAAGAAAGAAAGAAAGAAAGAGAGAGAGAGAGTTAGCGGAAGAAAAAACGGCGCCATCTATCGGATAAATAAGTCCACGTACCGACCGGAAGGCCGACGCATCCGCTAACAGGAAGTTCCGCTCCAGCGATATAGGGTGTGGGCGGTTCTTCATCCCGACCCCACCCCTCCGCCCTATCACCTATCCCCCCCCCCACCCACCCTCTCCACACCCTCCAACTTGTCGCCTATCCCCCTCCTCCCCTACCCCCCACCCTTTCGCTTATCTCCCCCTCCCCCTTCTCCGCCTCCTCCCCCTCCTCCCCCTCCTCCGCCCTACCGCCCTACCGCCCACCGCCCATCGCCCCATTTCCCTTTTTCAAATAGCAATTTCTATACAATACCTTGGTTGGGATTTAAATCAACTTGGAGTATTTATATAGTCAAGTTCATAGTGTTTTTTTTAGCTTTTTTATATTTTTCATCTTTATTCTGTTTAAATATTTCTCATATATATAGCATCAATATCTATTTAAACTAGGATTCATCTATCAGAATTTCTACTTGAATTTTCGGACATAGTCGAGCTTGAAATTCCGCTTTTAACATTATTTAATTAAACGTGTGCAATTGTTAACTTAATTTTGCTAAGTGAAAATAGTCATCATGATATACACCTGTGGATTTTATACACACGCGACGCACAAACTGAAATGTATTATTTTACACTTACGATACATTTTAGAGCTATTTTAATTACCTAAAGAAATGTTATTCATTGACTGTAATAATGAGTGAATACTAATTAACACTATTGATACTAATAAATGCACAGTATTATACAGCCATATTGGTACTCTCTAATAATGTTATTATCATTATTCCTATCATTATCATCAATTTTATATCACTAAAGCAATACTAACAAGGAATAATGATAATGGTAGGGGTGATGATAACAGCAATAATAATAATCTGAATAACAACAATAACATTGAAACGAAACAATGAAATCAAACCAAAAGCCACAAAAATACCACTCGATACGCATGCATCACGTGAATTACCTGATTCCTGTTGACCTCAATAGCGATTAATCTAATTTACCGGATGATGCATGTAAATTCGTCTATTTACAGACCTCTAACAAACAATAATATGTCAAGGATGGAAAGTGTTTGCTAAAATTGTTGTGAATTAAAAGCAGGAACTTGCATTATATAGAGAAACTGATGACGTGTTTTCCTGTTTTGTTACCCCGTAGAAACGCGGGAAACATTGACGTTCTTTTTTTATTTCTTTTCTTTTTTTGGCAAAAAAATTGATCGCTTTTCATAAATATTCGCCCTTTTCACTCTGACTATGACCATGAAATATGCGATTTTGAGAATTCGATGAAAACGGATTTTATGGAGTATGATTTCGTTGGTACTTATATGTTTGATGAGCCGTTTATCCGGTGTCGCTTACAGGTGAATGATGATGCTTATGATCTGTTGAATTATTACCAAGGGTGGAAAGGGGGGGGGGGGGGGTATTGCAACTTTCTTTGATTTTAGAAGTGGTAAAATTTCCCAACGTAGCGACAATGCTGTATATATTTGTGTGTGTATGTATATATGTGTATGTATGTGTGTTGTGTGTGTGTGTGTGTATGTGTGTGTGTGTGTGTCTCTATATGGATAGATAAGTAGAGTTGAATATAGATTTATCATTTCATTTTTTTTCTATTGCCAATTTATTTTTCATGTATATGTATGGATAGTGTCTCCCCCCCCCCTCTCTCTCTCTCTCTCTCTCTCTCTCTCTCTCTTTCTCACTCTCTCTCTCACTCTGTTTCTTCCTCTTCCACTCCCTCTCCCATCTCTACTTCTCATATCAAACATACACACTCACAGACACGAGCATAAACACGCACACCCTCATAAAGTTCATTCAAACATACACACGCGACATTATGGCCCATTAAAGGCCTCTTAAACGTGCTGTATCCGTGTCACAGTACAGCAGTATAGCCTTGTTTTAACCCTTCAACACGTTACTTAGGTCAAAGTACCGGTGCTGGAGGTTGTCTCTTGAAATAAAGGATTTTTATTTTTTTGAATTGAAGCTGATAGGTATTTGTGATATGGAATTGAAAACAAAATTTTGTGGTGTTTTTTTTTATATTGATTTGATGTTGATTTTCGTGGGTGATCTTTATGCGTTTGAAGTCTACGGATGGTACACACCGCCCTTCGTAAAAAAATATATATATATTCAAAAAATGTATTCCTATAAACATCAATCAATCAAAAACTAATAATCAATCAAGACCAAACAACATAAAAACAACCTCTCTTGAAAAAAAAAAACGACAATTCCATGATCATTTAACTCATTTTATGACATTTCGTGCATAGCTTCTGTGCCATTGCAAAGGTGCTCCTGATCCTCACGCCCTTTCAACATGGCTTCTTTTGGGTCATTTCAAATAGTTAATTCATTTGAGA
>BOPN01000806.1:392246-397246 GCA_017312705.2 Penaeus japonicus
ACATATCCCTCCCCCTCCTCCTCCACCCAGAAACATATCCTCCCCCTCCCCCTCCACCCAGAAACATATCCTCCCCCTCCTCCTCCACCCAGAAACATATCCTCCCCCTCCCCCTCCACCCAGAAACATATCCTCCCCCTCCTCCCTCCCGCAGAAACATATCCTCCCCCTCCTCCTCCACCCAGAAACATATCCTCCCCCTCCTCCTCCACCCAGAAACATATCCTCCCCCTCCTCCTCCACCCAGAAACATATCCTCCCCCTCCTCCTCCACCCAGAAACATATCCTCCCCCTCCCCCTCCACCCAGAAACATATCCTCCCCCTCCTCCTCCACCCAGAAACATATCCTCCCCCTCCTCCTCCACCCAGAAACATATCCTCCCCCTCCTCCTCCACCCAGAAACATATCCTCCCCCTCCTCCTCCACCCAGAAACATATCCTCCCCCTCCTCCCTCCACCCAGGAACATATCCCTCCCCCTCCTCCCACTCCCACCAGAAACATATCCTCCCCCTCCTCACTCCACCCACAAACATATCCTCCCCCTCCTCCTCCACCCAGAAACATATCCTCCCCCTCCCCCTCCACCCAGAAACATATCCTCCCCCTCCTCCTCCACCCAGAAACATATCCCTACCCCCTCCCCCTCCACCCAGAAACATCTCACTCCCCCTCCCCTCCTCCACACCCACAAACATATCCTCCCCCTCCTCCTCCACCCAGAAACATATCCTCCCCCTCCCCCTCCACCCAGAAACATATCCTCCCCCTCCCCTCCACCCAAAAACATATCCCTCCCCCTCCTCCTCCACCCAGAAACATATCCTACCCCTCCCCTCCACCCAGAAACATATCCTCCCCCTCCTCCTCCACCCACAAACATATCCTCCCCCTCCTCCTCCACCTGAAACATATCCTCCCCCTCCCCCCTCCACCCAGAAACATATCCCTCCCCTCCTCCTCCACCCAGAAACATATCCTCCCCCTCCTCCTCCACCCAGAAACATATCCTCCCCCTCCTCCTCCACCCAGAAACATATCCTCCCCCTCCTCCTCCACCCAGAAACATATCCTCCCCCTCCTCCTCCACCCAGAAACATATCCTCCCCCTCCCCCTCCACCCAGAAACATATCCTCCCCCTCCCCCTCCACCCAGAAACATATCCTCCCCCTCCCCCTCCATCCACAAACATATCACTCCCCCTCCTCCTCCACCCACAAAACATATCCTCCCCCTCCTCACTCCACCCACAAACATATCCTCCCCTCCTCCTCCCACCCCAGAATCATATCCTACCCCCTCCCCCTCCACCCCAGAAACATATCCTCCCCTCCTCCTCCACCCAGAAACATATCCTCCCCCACTCCTCCCTCCCACCCACAAACATATCCATCCCCCTCCTCCTCCACCCACAAACATATCCTCCCCCTCCTCCTCCACCCCACAAACATATCCTCCCCCTCCTCCTCCACCCAGAAACATATCCTCCCCCTCCTCCTCCACCCAGAAACATATCCTCCCCCTCCCCTCCACCCAAAAACATATCACTCCCCCTCCCCCTCCATCCACAAACATATCCTCCCCCTCCTCCTCCACCCAGAAACATATCCTCCCCCTCCTCCTCCACCCAGAAACATATCCTCCCCCTCCTCCTCCACCCAGAAACATATCCTCCCCCTCCTCCTCCACCCAGAAACATATCCTCCCCCCCCTCCTCCACCCACAAACATATCCTCCCCCTCCCCCCTCCACCCAGAAACATATCCTCCCCCTCCTCCTCCACCCCACAAACACTCTCCTCCCCCTCCCCCTCCACCCAAAAACATATCCCTCCCCCTCCTCCTCCACCCAGAAACATATCCTCCCCCTCCTCCTCCACCCAGAAACATATCCTCCCCCTCCTCCTCCACCCAGAAACATCTTTCCTCCCTCCTCTTCTACCCAGAAATACCCCTCCTTCTTCCCCTTGCACCCAGGAACATTCCCCCGAAAAAAAACAGAGACATCTGCCCCCCCCCCCCATCTCCCTTTCCATCCATAAACATCCTTCCTCCAATTCTCTTTCCACCTAAAAACATCCCCTTCTGCCCCTCCCCACTCCCACTCCCTCTCCCTCTCCCTCTCCCTCTCCCACTCCCACTCCCACTCACTCTCCCTCTTCCTAACCTTCTCCCTCTCCCTCTTCTTAACCCTCTTCCTCTCCTCCCCCTCCACCCAGAAACATCCTCCCTCCCCTTCTCTCTCCATCCAGAAACATCCCTCCTTCTCCACCCCCCTTTCCCCCCACTATAAATCAAATCCAACCTGACTATCTTCTTTTTTCCTTCTCAGGCCAAACCACCAGCATCGAAATCGTGGGGGACGAAGTGATACAAGTGGTAGAGAATGGGACGGAGGAATACCTCGTGTTGGACTGCCCTTACGAGCTCAGTGACCAGGACAAAACGAGTTTAGTCATCAAATGGTACCATACTAACAATCCTGTCAACGTATACCAGTGGATCCACGGGAATAAGCCACAGGTGAGTTGTAGTCACCGGTACAACATTGGGAGAAATTAGCCCCGCCCTCTCCTGACTCGTTTTCTCCATCTAGCCAATCAAGACGCTCGCATTCACTCGCCCGTCTTGTACGCAGCGAGAAAAGTTATTGTGATTGGCCATAGGCATATAGGGGGCGTGGTTGATTTCTCCCGACCTTAATGGAGGGTTATACTTGAATTTACTACATAGGTTCTTTTTATAAGGTAGGTATTGTGCAGCGGTGTCGGGGAAGTAAACAGGAGGTGCGCATTCCCCTCAGTATTAGTGATTTGTAAACTTAACCAAACGAAGCATTTAATATTTACCTTCGTGTACGTCCACGAAGATAATGAGGGGATTAGATATTTTCCAAAATATGTGTAATCCTACTTCATGAACTTCTGCTATCTTTACTATCACTCCTGCTACTATTTTGTTATGTTTACTATTAGCTGTAATAACAGTAGTAATAATATGGTGGTATTAGCCACATCAACTTAAAATTATGGACTACCAAATATTATTGCCATGTTTACTGCTGTTTCCATTGTTAGTATGGATGTAGGTATTACCATTATTATACGTAATTATAATTTATCCTATTTTGGCAATATCAACGCAATGAGTAAACCTAATACAATATTAATTTTAATGTTATTCCATTAGTATAATCGTTATCATTATTATTATAATTATCATTGCTGTTGTAGTTATCGTTATCACTAGTATTATTTTTCTTATTACTATTATTATCATCCTCATTGTCATTACTATTATCACCATCCCCATCATTATTATCATCATTATCATAATTGTCATTAGCCTTACAAACTTTAGTAGTAACAGAACACTATTATCATTCTAAATATCATCATAACCATAATATCCAACAAAACCATTACGACCTACATGATCATAACCAACTTCCACATCATGGTAACACGAATCCTCACGCTTTATCCTAGCAACCACCAACACCTTTTCACGCCTTGCCTCTAACGCCATGCCTCTAACGCCATGCCAACTCTTCCAGGCTATAGGCATCTTAGAAGACCGTCTAGACTTGGAGTACGTAGCCAAAGACGAAGAATATCACAGGCATCGTGCTCTCTACGTCATCAAGCCTACGACAGAGCTCTCCGGAGAATATACATGCTCTGTTTCATCGTTTGAGGACGAGAAGACGTATATACAGAAGCTCATTGTTTACAGTGAGTTGAGGTCGGGGGCGGTCGGCAGCGCGCGACCGACCCGGGTTCGGTTTTGTTTTGTTTTTTATTTACGGGTTGGGTTGGAGAGGTTTGTGGGTTGTGTATTAGGGGTTTTGTTATTGTTGTTGATATTTTGATTTGCGTTGTTATTGTTTTGTCACTTTTCCTTTCTTTTATTGTTTTTGTTTTGTTTTTGTTTTTTTGTCGTTTACTATCATTAGTAGCAGCAGTAGTAGTTTTTTATCATTATCATTTCCATTGTTATTATTATTTTTTTATTATTGTCATCATTACTACTACTATTATTATCATTATTATTATTATTATTATTATCATTATTATCCTCGTATCATCATCATCATCATTATCCCCATTGTCCCCATCACTATCATTGCTTTTAGAAAGATGATTTGTATCACTGTGATTATTATTATCATTTATTATGAACAATGTCATTAAATCCTACCAAATATGTGTAACTTGCAAAACATGTTTATCAATTTCATCATGGATTTATGCATACATGATATAAAACAAACATTGCTTGCTTATCAAAAAAATAATCAAAAACCATACATAATTCTCTCCAAATCAAATAGGTCTCTAAAATGAACCTTCCTAATCTAACCCTTCTTCCCAACCTAACATCAGCTTCCAGAACCTTCCAAGAGTGAACTCATACATGACCTTCCCAACAGGCAAACCCTCCGAAGTGAGCGTGTGGACGGACAAGCGCGAAGAAGACACCGTGACCGTTATCTGTAAGGTTGATGGAATTTATCCCGAACCTGAGCTCATGCTACATATCGCTTCCGACTCGGATAATAAGTAAGGTCCTTTGGTTTAAGATCATTGGCTGACGTGTGTGTGTCAGCCATTTTTTTTTTTTTTTTTTTTTTTTTTTTTTTTTTTTTTTTTTTTTTTTTTTTTTTTTTTGGGGGGGTGAGAGACACGGGGGAGGGGGGTAGCAACTGTGTTTATGTCGTGATTCCGTTTAGTTTTGCAATTTGGTTTCTTTTAGGGGGGCATAGGCGCCAGAAACCCAAAAGCCTCAAGGGACTCCTCATGAGTAGGTATTCCAGGGAAGCACTTTAAGCTCCTTCGAGAAGGTTCGAGGCGCTGAAGTCCCCTTGTGTAAATGCGATTTTAGAGGTTTCTGTGACCATTTTGAATCGATTTAGAATATCGCAGGGTAGCTTGAGATGTTTTTTTTTTTTTTGTTTTGTTTTTTTGCATATTTGCACTAAGAAATGTGACTTCCTGG
>BOPN01000807.1:10000-17500 GCA_017312705.2 Penaeus japonicus
TGACAATAATGATTTTGATTCCATGTACTTGTTTGTTGTTCTTTTATGTTACGTAATTTATTTTGGTTTGTAGGTTTTCAAGAGGTAAACACTGTGTATACTGTACTTTTTTGTATTACTTATAAATGCGATATGCCATATAAGTATCATTTTCTCCTCTAAAAAGCCAGTTAAATATATTACACTATGCTTATAGACGGTAATAGTAAATTCATAATTAACTGAAATACATATCTACTTGATAAAAGTAATGGAATATTTATAGAAAGTAAAATGCTCTTCTGATGTTGCATTTCATTTGATGTATTTGAACAGATTATCTTACTCTAAAAATGCATTAAGAGTCAGTTGTTTTAAATTCTTCAATGTATTATGTATTGAATAACCCAACAGTTTATGAGTGTGCGTGTGTGTGTACAAATATAGCTTCCTCTTCTTTTTCTTCTCCTTTCTTTTCTTTTCTATTTTCTTCTTCCTCTTCTATTTCTCTTTCTCCTTCTCCCTTTTTCTTGTCTTTTCTTTTCTTCTTTCCCTTCTTTTTTTCTTTTCGTTTCTTTCTTTTCCTCTTTTCTTCTTCCTCTTCTATTTCACTTTCTCCTTTTCCTTTTCCTTCTTCTTTCCTTACCCTCTTCTTCTTCATGAACTAACAAGCTTACTAAAGGGAAGATATAGCACAAGAATCCACTACCAGTCACTCCAAACACATGGTAGAGAGAGAGAGAGTAAGTAGTAACCCAAGGCTTGGTCCTTTTTCAGGCTGTTCCCTGGTGACCTCTGCTGGCCTCTCAACCCTCGTCCAGCTGCGACACTTACAGGAGCTTGAGCTTACCAACTGTCCTGGAGCAACACCAGAGCTCCACCATCACCTTCACCTCCATCTACCCAAGTGCCTCATTATTGGAAGTAGCAAGAAAAATGATAATAATTAATAATAATGATAATAATAATAATAATAAAACAACAGTACTACCCACTTTTCTAAAAAAACAGGTTCTGTGAGCAGTCAGGAATAGAAAACAAAAGAAATACCCTCTACTCTTCTTAGACTAATAGGTGTGACATGTTTCCATATTGTATTGGAGTTACAGTGCATTCAATATTCTGTGGTGTCGTTTATGTGCATTTCCTTGGGAAGTAGATCTTCTCCAATGCACGTGTACATTGGCATTATGAAATATAATCCGTTAATCAAAGAGACACAAACCTAAAAGTGCAGTGTCTAAGTGTCTAACCTGTACGTTACCATAGGCAATTGGAAATATGGTGATATATATATTACATGATAACTAGGTGGATGAGAACATGTGGAAAGTTAATTGAAGTGAAAATGATTAGGAAAACCTCTATGTACAATTCATTGTGACAAATTATCTGAATAAGTGTTTGTTTTTTCATAGAAAGGATACAATTTTTTCTACCAGTAATGGTATACTTAATTAAATCTGATTAAACAAACTAAAAGTGGGATGACTGTAGCTGAATGTAGAGTATGTGAGGTTGAAGTATTTCTGTAGTTTTCAGCTCTTAAGACAAAACTATAAACTATTGCTGTATGTACTTGATTTATGTCTTTCATTGATGTGACACACTTTTACTGCTCATAATGAACCAAACAAGAAAATGAAAGGGACGATTTTAATCTGAATCTGAATACGTCTGCTACTGAAACATTATACACTGAAACGACTCCAGGTAATCCTCAAGGGCCATGACATAGATAAAAGGTTTTACAGATAATATAATAAACTTAATGTCATGATGTCTACCGTACAAGTGGGCTTTGATGTGGGGCATAGATTGTACCAGTGTGGGCAGCATACTTATGCAGTGCATTTTCCTCACCACCCATTGTAACGGAAGAATCATTAACACTTCTTTATCCCTTCCTGCATGACCGTATTTTTATTTTCGATTAATTAAGATTCTGATTTAAAAAATATTCTAATAAACAGAATTTCTATTTTAAATTCATTATTATAAAAATAAAGAAAATATTCCTTTTATCATATGTGATACAAAAGGTAATAAAAAAAGGCTATCAGGTGGCATGGAAGGTAATGAATCTTTTTTCTTTCTAAAAATCAAAGTCAACTTTTTTTAACAATAAGTATTTTTTTAGAAATTAGACATTTTGCAAAGCTGGTACGGTTATTTCAATTCTGATCATCTTGCAATCATGTCCATTCGCACATCTTTTACTGAAATATGAACATAAGCATTTCCCCTTTTCTCTCTCTTTCTCTTTCTCTCTCTTTCTCTCTCGTAACTCCTCCAAATTTGCAGACTTTTAGCGATTTCTCATAATCTGTTAATATTATTGTGTTTCTGTACATTAGCAATATATTAAAAATTCTGTACAACCATAAATTAACAATTGCTATGTCTAGCAAGTGGTGGAACAGCCTCAATATTCCCTAATTTAGATCTCATTTCACTTCTCTGCCACTCACGGATAACGACTCTGTGGATGAAACCTCCAGTTCATTGAACGAGGTTCGTTTCGGCAAATGTAGAAAAATATATATATATATATAAATGAGACTGAATAATATGACATCGCAAGATATGTATCTGACGCATTTCGAATTATGTCATGTATTTCTGATTAACATATAATTCGAAACCTATCAAATACATCTCCTACGCAATAAAGGTTAGCCTCATTCAATTATTTGTTCTAGTTCTGTTCATTACAGGTAGAAGAGCCCCAGGTGTTTTGGTGCAAGTTTATCTGTTGGCGAGTCAAAGTTGACATTTAAAATACGATATGATGCCAGTATTGTTGGATCTTAATAACGCAAAGGCATTAGATATCTCTAATCAAAGAAAGACTGTTTACTTACGTTTATTGTCTATGCGCGAAGGAAGCTTTACCATATTCACTATCTTGAAAGGAACGCTAGTATACCGTAAATTACTTATATTCATCCTTATAAGCTGAAATCATGCGGGTTCAATGGCTATACAGAAATTATATTTCCAAAGATATAGATGCAAGAGGACGAGATGCTCCTAAGAATTATCATGTGTTGTTTACTTTGATTTAGTTGCATACATAAAAAAAACATTTTCCACCCTACAAATGATGTACATAAATACTCCACTTCACATTTTGTAACATATAAATAAAACAAAATAAATAAACTATCTTTTTTAGCAATTTACAAAATTACTATAAAATTTGTGGACGTGGTTTTCTTTGATGTACATTTTTTTCTTCTTCTTGCAAAAATATCAAGGCAGAAGAATTATACAAAAAAAGGAATATGAGTCACATTTCCGGCCCCTGGTTTCTTGTCAGAAAGTAAACAAACCGCAGCGCCATCAGTGGCTACCAAACTAACTAAATTTGTACAGGAGTGTATCATTTCCCTGACAGCGTGTAATACGAATGGTCTCCACTTGTCAATATAGATATATGAGAAAGTAGTTGTATTATATCAGATACGCGATGCAGTGAAGGGTTAAGGCGTACTGCTCATTTCACCAATTCATATTGTTTTACCATGTGGAGTAACACGAGCAATAACATATATTTGATGATTTGACAATACTGTACTATGAAACAGTCATATGACGTATGCTCTTTTTTTTCTGGTAACTGACAGCCTGAAACTGGTTATGCACAATGATTATTATTCAGTGCAGTGTACATTTCTGTCTCTCTTTTTTGTCTGTGCATAAATAGGTGCTTGATTAAGATTTTGCTTTAGTTACAATACAATATTTGGAATGAAAACGGAGTTTATATCTTCAGTAAACAACTGCATCAGGACTTACTGTAGAAATACGAAAATACTGTCAGGTATTTATCATGAAGTAGTCAAGCTTTGTACCTATATGTCACCAAATAGAGTTTGAACTGTGTGGTTGCATTTTGAATATACACTGTAGGTTTTGCAATGTTTTAACAGTCTTTAGGCTTGACATATAACTGGTTGACACTGGTTTTATTTGAACACATACACATACACACATATATTATATGCTGGAGAGAGAGAAAAAAAACAACAACAGAAAATGCATATAAAGACACATTTTGTTTATATTTGTTGTGTCTACTGAAGGTTCCTCTATTCATTCTTAATGATGTATCATTGTAATTTGAATTCAGTGGATTCCCCTAATTAGTAAATTATTTCACAGGACTATTCCCTGGTTCAAACTGGTTCAGATGACATTTGATATAGCTTCCAATTTACTGTATATGAAATGTAAAATAAAGGGAGTTCAAGGACATATTGAGAGAAAAAAAATCGTCAAAATACATAAGTTTTTTTTATATATATATCAAGTAAATTATACAAACATTCCTGTATCCATTACCAAGTGGTCAGCCATTTAAATGTAGCTTTTTAGTCAGTGGAGATTTATCAATGCATGTTGCATTACTCTATATTGTCGCCCAGGGTGACAACCAGGCATGATAACTTGCAACCTACTCGACCTGTTCATTGCTGTCACAGAGGCAGGGTAAATAATAACCTTCATTTCTGCTTGCCATAGACATCGTAAGAGAAATAATGGCTGCATTTTTTTTTTTTTTTACATATTTTCTTTTCGATCCTTGCCGTATCTGGTAAAAAGACTTACACTTTAGCATTGAGATACAGGAGGGATCCAATACCAGCTTACTAGAACAATACTCTTTGGAATCTTGTCGTAAACGCGTTTAGGGTTTTTCCATATGTTTTGGATATTTCTTCTTTACTAACATTTATCAGGCTGTATAGAATGTGCATCCCTCACACGATATATCAATAGGCATGTTTTATATTGCCACTCTATAAAATGCTGGCATCCCCGAATTTGAATTAAGGACGAAATGAAGTTTGGCTATTATGTGCCATAACTTTATTCCCTTTGCACTGTCCTCGTAAAACAAAAAAAGAAAAAAAATATGCCTTCTGTCTGTATTAAGTTGATTCAAAATAGTTTTTTTTTTCTTTACGTGATCTTCCCAATTATAACCTGACATTTCTCTGACCACAATCATGAAAAATAGAAAGATTTACATTATATAGAGACATACTGAATAAAACCAAAGCCAGGACCTACTTAAACACAAAGATTTGCTTTTCTTAAAGGTTTATAGATAACATACCCAGTGTTGTGTATATGGCGAAAACTGGATTTGTAGCCAATGCATTACCTCTTAGTCCTGTGTAATTGGAGACCACTCCTTATCTTTTTTCTTTCTCTTTTTTTTAAATAGTTTTAGTTACAGTTACCAGCAGGTCTGGGTTTAGAATTTAAAATAAATAAATAAATATGAATAAATAAAATAAAACCAAAAAAAAATGAACAAAAAAAATAATAATAATGATTAAGAGACAACCAAAAAGTTGATAGAATGGATTAAGAATGAGGATATTGATACAGTTTTAAGATTAGCATTAGGTTCTTATGGTATGGTGGAATTATAGTTAGAAGAAAGAACACACCATTCGCAGCTCATAAGAAAGTACAGTACTAGGACTGTAACCGCAGCCTCTCCTTAGGAGCTTTAAGCATTAAGAAAATCAATAGTTACAGTACTCATTCTAGCAGTCAAGAATGACTAATGTGCTCCCAGCTAAAGAAGCATTTGTTGTACTTGGATTTCTAGGCTGTTCTGCCAACTACTAAAATGCGACTCAACCCTCCGAAGTCATCATTCTTGGGAACATCTTTTAATAAAGATTATAAAGATTATAAATATTCATTGTAGTTCAAACATTATATAGCGATGGGGAAAAAAACGAAATAAAAAATAAGGCCTAAAATCAGAAACATTTGGGTTATGATTATGAAGTAACTTGCAATATGGCATGTGACAGCTATGCTATTATTACTGCTCTGAATTAATGCACAAAACAGACAGACACATACCATTTGGATTAATTTGATTGATCGATAACTCATGGCTCACGTGAATCTAGTGATTATAATAGATGATTTTGTAAGATAGCAGTCTATATTACCACATCGAAATGAGTTATTAGTTTATTGCCACATAATTCGAGATTCTGAAAATAGAATGTGTTGGTATGAATAGAGTCACCTCTAAGACAATATGTATTTTCTCTCCTTAGATTCTATATTTCAAAGTTCTTTGAGTAAATGCTGTCTATAGTTAAAGAAAACAGCAACATGGAAATGTGTTAATATTTCTTTAGATTGTTATATACGTAATCAAGTGTCGAAATGATAACAAGGTATACTACAGGTTTTCATTGTCAATTTAAGCAATGGTCATATACCGGTGATATTTTATTATCTTTTTTGCACAAGAAGGAAGTTAATCACACTCATAGTGAGAGAAAAGAAAAAATATTAGAAAAGCTGCTTACCATCTCTTAAGAAATATATTCTTAATTGAGTAGAATAAGACGTTCTAGGTAAAATATATAGTTATACCTTAAAAAAAAAAAAAGCTGTCCACGTTTTTTATTATTTTTTTCATTATCATCATTGCTCTTATTATGATTATTATTACCATCATGATTATCAACTCTTACTATCATTATAACTGTTTTAGCAGACATTAATCCACACAATATTCTACAGCTCTCAAATATACTTATTAAGAAAGTTGGTACGAGTCACCTGCTTCTGGCCAGCTGCTCTGTATCACGTGTGCGAGCAGGGAGTGGAGGCTGTAGAATAAGATGCTGTAGCTATAAGTCGTTGTACCTTTGTTCTTTTATTGTCACATTAATGTAATGGAGAAAAAATGTAAATACTATTTTGTACCTCTTCTTCATGAGAAATTAGATATATATATAGATATATATAGATGTCAATACTATAAGCAGGAGTGATTGACCACGTAAACTACCATATATTTACCTGTATTTTTTCATCTTAAGTAACTACACAGAATTCAGCTGAAAGTTCATCATTCATGAATTACTTCTTGCAATATATATATATGCATCTATATGTATATATATATATATATATATATATATATATATATATATATATATATATATATATTTGTGTATGTGTGTGCGCGTGCGTGCGTGTGTGAGTGCGTGCGTGGGTGCGTGCCTGCCTGCCTGTGTGCGTGCGCGCGCATGTGTGTTGTGTGTGTGTGTGTGTGTGTGTGTGTGTGTGTGTGTGTGTGTGATTGTATGTATGTATGTATGTATGTATGTATGTATGTATATATGTATGTATGTATATATGTATGTATATATATATATATATATATATATATATATATATATATATATATATATATGTATATATAAATTTATATATATATATACATATATATATATATATATATATATATATATATATATATATATATATATATATATATATATATATATATGTGTGTGTGTGTGTGTGTGTGTGTGTGTGTGTGTGTGTGTGTGTGTGTATATACATATATATATATGTATATATATATATATATATATATATATATATATATATATATATATATATATATACATATATATACTTATATACATATATATTCATCGCAAAGCTATTTTGCATGCCAAC
>BOPN01000807.1:20000-30000 GCA_017312705.2 Penaeus japonicus
TCAACTAGCTAACCGATAATCTTATGGGACTACGAAACTAATTCTATGGGAGAAGAGAGAATTCGTAAATAATAACTTGGAATCTCCCTTGACTTACATCCCCTCCAAGCCATGTGTTCCAGTTAAAGTTGGATGATGACCAAAGACCCATTCATAGTTCGTCGTAGATTGGGCAACAATAAAACTCAGGTGACCGTAATCAAGGTCTAAGAACAGGCCAGGACAGGAACAGAAAAGGGCATAGATTTGTCTCGTCTACCAAATCGGTAACACAGAAAACGAATATGGCGGTATTTTAACAGTAACTGTGATAAAACTCCACATATGCTCCAGGTATGTGCTGAATATCTAAATCCACATCTCCAAAGCATCCACACTAAAACATAAATCGGCATCCATATTACCAGACACAATTTCCATACATTCAAACCATAACACATGAGTGACTGAGTTAAAATTCGTTGCGTGACGTCACAACACACTTATCCCGACCTGTTTTTACTATGGCCATGGCTGTTATGACATCTAATGACCTCGTTTAGAGACCATCTTACTTAAATGAACTCTGATAGAAAATGTAACATGTATACCATTTTTTTTTCTCTCTCTCTTAAATACAAAGAGAGATAATGATTTACCTCACCCCAATTAATGAAATAATGGATACAGCTTAGCTTTCGTCGAACATCTAATGAATAATGGTGATATAAGTAGTTATGACAGACGTACATATATCAATTATCCTCGTGATATAGATGGAAGTATCTAATGATAATGAATCATAATGGTAATAGTCAGTGGCGGATCCAGGATGCTATTAAAGAGATGAGTTATTAAGTGCTAAAAGGACGCAAACCACAGAAACCGAGAGCAATTTTATGTTGATTAATGCTGTTACATGACGCCAGTTGTAAGAAGGAAAGCCAAGCTCTCATGGTTCTCAGTAAAAAAAAAAAAAAAAAATACATAAAAAACATATATATACACACACACACACACACACATATATAAATATTCATATAAATTTTCGTGCAAATTATACGTACATGTAATTTCATCCAACATACTGATATCCGTTTTAGCACAACAGTAATTCCACTTGTTGTCTATAATATTCGCATACTTTTGTATGTCGTGTAATACTCTGTTATGGCGGGGGGGGGGGGTAACTCTAAGGAGAGCGCATCCCTCCCTGGATCCGCCATTGATAAGTATAATATTATTGGTAATAGAAATAAAAAGAGAAACACAATGAGATTGCAACCATTACTAATATTGCAACTGCTGTTATTTCCTTAATTAATAATTCGCAATGGTGATAACAGAAATATCAGTGTGATAACATTTTATAAAAACTAGAAGAAAAAAATATATATAGATACATATATATATATATATATATATATATATATATATATATATATATATATATATATATATATATATACATACATAACAATGTAATATTAAATGATAATGATAATGACAATAACTCTGACGATATTGATAAGGATATTAGTGACATCAAGAATAGCTTCAGTGATAAGCAAAACGTTGACTACAATAAGGATAACAATAATAAAGAAAGCAATAATAAACACTTACATTCCAAATGAAGACGTAATGAAAAATATGATCTGACTATCAATAATAATCTTAATAATGATTAGAGTGATAACTGTGATACTGATGATGGCAATAATGATAATGATAAAATAACGGTAATGATGATAATGATAAAATAACGGTAATTATGATAATGATAAAAAAACGGTAATGAGGATAATGATAAAAATAACGGTAATGATGATAATATTAAAAATAACGGTAATGATGATAATGATAAAAATAAGGGTAATGATGAGAATGATAAAAATAGCGGTAATGATGATAATGTTAAAAATAACGGTAATGATAATAATAATAACAATAAAAATATTCGTAATAATAGGGAAAATAACGATAATGCATTAATATAAATATATAATAAAGATAATATTAATATTAACCATGATAACGAGAATGATCATAACAATAACCATAATGATTATAATAATTTCAAAATTACTAATAAAAATGACAATGACGATGGTAATAATAATGATGATAATGATGATAATAATAGCAAAAACGGCAATAACAGATACATAGTAAGGATAAGGATACAACTAATAGTGAAAATACTTAAAAGAAAAACAGATATCATTATAATATCGCTGACAATATGCTAATGATAATAAAAAAGATAATCGTGATGATAACTTTAATCGTTTCCACTATGACACTAATAGTAATCAAGCTTTTAATGGTAGTTATATTATCATTATTTGAAATGGAAATAATATTAACAGAAGCAAAGATGATGATGACAATGATAAATGTAATAATGATGTGATGATAATAATGATTGTTTCAATGATAATAGGTGATTAATATAATACTGACGATGAAGGTAATAATGATGGTAATGATTATGAAAATACCTACTATAGACAATATTAATAATGATAAGAATCATAGTGATAATGATGATAATAATGATCATAATGATAATAGTATTAGTGGTGATAATAACTGCAATAAAAATGATGAGGATGATATTAATGATAAAAAAGGATAATGATAATATAAATGACAATAACAGTGATGATAATGATAATAATGATAATAATAATAATGATAATCATATCAATGATGATAATGATGATAATAATAATAATAATAATGATAATAATAATAATAATAATAATAATGATAATAATAATAATAATAATGATAATGATAATAATGATAATAATGATCATAATAATAATAACAATGATTATGATAAGACTAATAGTAATAAAGATAATGATAATAATAATAATGATGATAATAATAATGATAATAATAATAATAATAACAAAGATTATGACACCATCAACAATAATATCATCATAATAATAATGATAATGACAACAACAATAACATCAACAGAGACAACAGAATGAATAATCATAGTGTGATGTTGACGAAGCACCTTCAGGTACAAGGACGTGCCTAGCGAAGATTTTCATTCATTTTTCATCAGCTGATTGCAAAGCGGATGATTGTGGTTGCAATTTTGACATCCGTGAAACCAAAAGGATGGACGGTTTAGAACAGGGTTGTATTGCATGTTTTGGAATAGGGTTGTGTTAAATGCTTATAAATCAGTGGATTATTCAATATTTTTCATCTTTAAGAGTTGAATTATGTATCCTTTCGTCTGTAGGAGATCTATAGATAGATTAAGACGTGATAAGATTATTTTGTTATAAGATAAAAATGCCATTTATATCATCTTTAATGAGAATTCTGTATAGATATTCTTAAAAGAGAAAACACTAGTTAAATCATGGAAAACAAAAGGTATGATTGAAAACAGCAAATGGGGCGCGTGAGTAAAGAAAGGCTAGCTTAGTATTCTTCAAACTTTTTTTTAATCGTGACCCAATTAGCTTTCATCTATTACCCTCATGCGCCAAAGGATCAGTAATGTGTAGTGATCAGTTGTTTTTACACCTTTTTTATCCGTAAAAAAAATAAAAATAAATAAATAAGATAAAATTATTATTCACTTCCTTTAGTTATTGATATATAATTGTTACGACCCTAGGGGTAGCCGTAAACATTATCAATTTCAGTCGGACTCATTGTGTGATTTAATTAAAGATATATCATCATTCAGTACCAATAAAACAGGAAATATAATCAATACGCAGATGAATACTATAACAAAACTTTATTCAGTTACCATCACCATTATCTCCGAAGATATATGTATAATTAGAAAGAAAATATATGAAATAACCGGTGTTACATTAAGTATTTATCTATGCTAATACTCTAATATTTATTATATTAATATTGCACTGATAGACACATTTCAAATATACCTTGAACCTCTCATTATGAACAAACTCAAATGCTAAAACAAATAAATGAATATATATGAAATAAATGGATGAGGGAGAGTTATACATACGTGACTACCTCACAAGGGTTATGCGCTGACTAGCTAGTAGGGGAAGGTTCAGGTGCTACCCCCTGACGAATCCAAATCCCCCGAACCCATGAAACAGTGAACGCCGTGTGTGTGTGTGTGTGTGTGTGTGTGTGTGTGTGTGTGTGTGTGTGTGTGTGTGTGTGTGTGTGTGTGTGTGTGTGTGTGTGTGTGTCTGTTTATCTTCAATGAATGATGCTCTTAACATCCCCCCTTAGAAAAAGTTTGATCAGGTGAGCAAACTTCACATATCTCTAGATAGAGTGTCAGCAACTATGTTATCTTTTCCTCTGTATGCCGAACCTCTATATCATATTTCTGCTATTTCTACGCCCATCTCAATAACCTCTGTTTTTATTT
The DNA here is from genome assembly GCA_017312705.2 of Penaeus japonicus. Taxonomy (NCBI): domain Eukaryota; kingdom Metazoa; phylum Arthropoda; class Malacostraca; order Decapoda; family Penaeidae; genus Penaeus; species Penaeus japonicus. The sequence continues at coordinate 24,385 of BOPN01000807.1, forward strand.
CGCATTTTCTATACAAATTGACGTGAGTTGTGATCAGAAAACACAATAACTTTATAAGGGGGAACCATCAACATACACTTCAATCTTCTCTAAAGCCGACAGTAAGACTAAAGCTTCTTTTACTACCGTTGCATAGCTACGTTGATGAGGTTTAAATTTAGCACTGTGGTAACACACCGGGTGCGGAACATTGTCAGATCCATACTGAAGTAACACTGCACCATGAACAACATCAGAGGAGTCCGTTTCTATTATAAATTGTTTCCAAAAGTCTGGTAACTGCAACACGGGTTCTGCTGATAACATGAGCTTAATTCTCTCAAATACAGCCTGACACAGTCTCGTCCAGGCAAATTTCTTCTTCGGACTCACTAAATCGGTAAGTGGGGCGGAGATTTCAGCAATTCTTAATTCTTACAGAAACGTCTATAGAATCCCGCCATACCTAGGAATCTGCGAAGTGCCTTACGATTGCTCGGAGGGGAAAGCTTTGCTAAACTTCGACCTTAGCGTCGACTGAGGCTACTTTGCCTCGCCCGACAGTGTGGCCAAGGAAGACGAGAGTAGCATGGCCAAACTCGCTTCTCGGAAGATTTACAGTAAAATTGTACTTCAGCAACCGCACAAAGCGCGAAGGCTTTCTAGATGTTCCTGCCAGGTCATACTAGTAATCAGGAGGCCTTCTGAGACCAACAGGAAGGACCTAGTAGTGCCGCAATCCGTCGGGAGTGACGAAAGCAGTAATTTTCTTGGTGTCTTATTTGGTAATAACCTTTTAATAAGTCCAATTTCGTCACGTACTTAGCTTTACCAACACTGTCAATAATGTCATCAATACGGGGTAGCGGCACAGCGGCGGCTCGACACACATCGTTGACTCGTCTGTAGTCTGTACATTGACGCCCTGTACTGTCTGTACAGTGACGCCCATTCACTGTCGCTCGACTCTATGAGTTCATGCTCCAGTAGGTAGTTCACTTCCTCAGCAAGGACCCTCCTCTTAGCTGGACTGACTCGGCATGGCGCCTGCTGAATGGGCTTGACAATTGGCAGCAAAGTCACCTCGTGTTCCATCAGCATGCACGGCCCTGGAACATCCTTGAAAAGCTGTTGGAACTCATGGAGGACCTTCTCCATGTCACTCGCTTGCTGCTGAGATAAATGCGACAGTTTAGAAGATGGATCAGCTAAGATGTCAGAATTGTTAAGTTTAATGGGGACATCAATGGAATAATCATGTTCACCAAAGTTATTTCCACTCATTACACTACACACAGCTGCCTCTGATCTACAGCCTTGAGTAGGTTTCTCTTCAGGTCTAGTATGGTAAGGTTTTAGTCTTATTCACATGGACCAACATTTTGGTTTTACGTTTTTCTGGGGTAGATATGACGTAGTTCAGATCACTTTCTTTCTTAAGACAACAAACGGACCTTCAAATTTAGACTACAAACTTTCCTTTAAAACAGACAAATGTCCTCATACCTCGTATCCACATACCAAACTGAATGGACTAAAACCAGGAGTGTCCTGTGTACTTTCCCTTATGGCAAACAGCATTAATTAATGGAACTCCCTCATCCCAATCTTTACCAGACTTCATACAAAACTTCTTAAGCATAGCCTTCAAGGTCTGGTGGAAGCGTTCAAGGGCACCCTGGGACTGCGGATGATAAGCAGAAGATAAGTATTGCTTGATGCCCAGGACCTTCGTTACCTGCTGAAAGAGGGAGGAAGTAAAGTTGGTACCCTGGTCGAATCGTACTACACGAGGTATACCATACCTAGTGAAGAAATTGCTAGAACCAATTCTTCGCATGGGTATAGCCTCGGGGTATCTAGTAGTGGCACACATTATTGTGAGTAGAAACTGATTACCGTTACGACTTTTTGGGAGGGGACCGACACAATCTATGATTACCTTACTGAATGGTTCGCCGACGACAGGAATGGGTTGCAAGGGAGCAGGTTTTATCATTTGATTCGGTTTACCTGACACTTGACACTCGTGACACGTCCTGTAGTACTCTGCAACATCCCTCTTCATCTTTGGCCAGTAAAAATGGGGTAAAATCTTATTATAAATCTTTCTAACCCCCAAATGCCCTCCCAAGAAGTCGTGTGCCAGTCTCAAGACTTTTCTCCTGTGACACTTCGGTATCACTATTTGCCGAATTACAAAGCTCTCGTAAGCAGGGTCAATAGAGCTTCCTCATTAATAACCCAGAATCTATATAATAACACACAGGTACTCCCCCAAACTTTTCATTACTCACTGCTTTTTGAAATAAGTCTGACAACTCTGGATCATCTTTTTGATCAGCAATCAACTGGCGTTTGCTAACAAGAGTCTGATCCATCTGACAACCGCCACGTAAATCAGAACTGTCAGCTACGGCTTTCTCAGGGTCCGGTGGGCTTCTGGACACTGTCGAATGAGACTCCTTTTGACTACAGACATTTTTATCTGCTGAAGCAAAAAGTTTATCAATAAATAAATAATTGCAAGGGTCCTCAAGTACATCACTTTCAGTATTACAGTCTCTCTATTTCTTAAGAGACATACTTCTGGTGACAGCACAACAAGGAAACAGATGAGGATACTGGCTCTCGAGCGAAATAGTGCTACCTACATTACCTGGTGTGAAAGTCACTATAGGTTCTGGAACCACACTTGAACCCGCTAAATCGTTCCCCTTAGAAATGTCCCACCAATCGCAGGGAGAGAGTCTTGGACGGCCACCGTAATCAAACCTGAAAAAATCTTGGTTTTCAAATACACCTTACTTATCGGCAGAGTAACAACACCAGTAACACCCTTAAGCAACACATAAAGGAGTTTTCTACACACGGCAAAAACACCTTTTAACATGATACTCTGGGATGCTGCTGTGTCACGCAAAATCCGAACAGGGTACTCAACATCACTCACCTCACTGACGAAAACCGAGCCATCGAACATAAATGGTTCAAAAGTCGTGCTTTTTTCACACGCAGCGTCAGTCTTCCCCATCGGCACAAACGAAAGAACCTGCTCACCCTTCCTTTTCTTAAGCTTTAAGTAGTTTGCTATTACGTGTCCCGTCAGGTCAAAATAAAAGCACGATTTAGAAGACCTTTGATCTTCCCCAACTGTAATACTTAAATTGCTGGGAGCCTTACTTTCTTCCTGTTTATTCAGCCTGTCCCTTACATAACCTTTTCCACCAGCATGACCTTGTGACCTTACAAGAAATATGAGTCAGTGCATAACTATCTGCCAAAATTGCAGCTTTCTGAACATATTTTACCTCTCTCTCATCCAAATATAGAGCAATATCCTTCGGAATAGCTCTCTTAAATTGCTCTAAAATTATTAGATCTGCAAGTTGTTGAAATGTGAAAATCCGAAAATCTTGCATACTTTATACATGAACTCTATATGTGTTTGCGATTCCGATTTTCTTAAATTTCGAAATTTTACTCTGTAATACTCGGGTACCAATTCGTATGACTTTAAGATAGCATAATTTACTAAAAAATAACCCTGACTATCATCAGCAGACAAACACAAATATGCCGTTCTCGCCGAGCCCCTTAACACAACCTGAATCATAGCAACCCACGAGCTCTCTGGCCGTTAAACGATTTGGCAACTTTCTCGAACTGCTGAAAGAACTCCTCAGGATCATCTTCGTCGAGCACCGACACGAGACGAAGATGCTTATTCACATCAAAACCACTCTCTGGCATGCTCTGTGACTCGACTCCAGCTTCGGCATTTCTGCGTTTCTCTCTCTCAAGCTCTTTTTGCCTCTGCAACGATTTACAACGTGCTTCCTCTATGGCCAGAGCTGCTGCTGGTTGGCTAATTCGTGTTGCATTTCCAGCTTTCTTAACTCGGTGGAGTCGCTTATCTCGGCAGATCAAGAGCATCTTTCCCGAGAACTCCCTCGGTTACCAAGGCTCGTAAAACCTTATTTTGAATATCGGGCTTTAAGCTGCTTTTATTAATTTTAATTTCATAATAATCTGCAAAGCTAATCCAGTCTGCTTTACGGATTCTTGCTTGCAATAAGTTCTCAACAGAAGGATTATTAACAAACTTCTCAATTTCGAAATCCATAATTGGAACGCGATATATTGTATTTACTCATCTTATATCCCTCCGTTTTATAATACCTTCACACAAGATGATATATCCCCCAAATTATGTTACGACCCTAGAGATAGCCGTAAACATTAGCAACTTCAGTCGGACTCTTTGTGTGATTTTAGTAAAGATATATCTTACAGTAACAATAAAACAGGAAATATAATGAATACACAGATGAATAGTATAACAAACAACTATCACCGTTATTTCTAATGTGTAATTAGAAAGAAAATATATGAAATAACCGGTGTCCCATGAAGAATTAATCTATAATAGTATTATCATATTCATTATATTAATATGTACACTAATAGACACATTTCAAGTAGACAAACCCCTCTTTATGAACAAGTTCAAATACTAAAACAAATAAATGAAAATACAGTAAATGGATGAGGGAGAGTTATACGTACGTGACTACCACACAAGGGTTATGCGCTGACTAGCTAGTAGGGGAAGGTTCAGGTGCTACCCCCTGACGAATCCAAATCCCCCGAACCCATGAAACAGTGAACACCGTAAAGTAAGTAGCTTTGACGTAACTAGTTATGTTTGTATAAAATAACATTAAACAGTGGTTTGGTTATCTTTTGTTATCTTAATTATTATTGATAATTTTAATGAATGACACTCTTAACAATAATGTTTCATCCAGTTTATGTTTTTTTCTTTCTTTCTTTATCTCTCATCACATTTTCTTATGAGAAGCGGTGACCTATTGGCCACTAGCTCGCGACTTCGGCCATAGCAGTGAAGGAAAAGGAAAAAAGGCGTGTTCCCTACTTCAAAACATTCTCAAGGACGGCATCAGAGTGGCCGCTCGGGAACACCGACGAATGGATGATGACACAAAGCACTTCGAGATCTCGTCGAAGGTTTCCAGCGCCGTCGGGAGTATATCAGCTGATCTGCAACAAAGGTTCAGAGTTGATGATGCACCTCGATATGCAGTGGGCGTAGCTAAGCGTCACGGTTCTAATTGTCACTCCCCTGACAGTGCTAAAGTCCTTCTGTAGAGTCATTCGTGATAGTAATAATTGTTTCAATGAAAATAGATGATTAAAATAATAATATTGTGTGACTAAACTAACTGATGAAGTTGCGGAAATCATTGCTATACATTTCCGTACACTTTCCAAACCCAAAGTATTCATTCTGAAATTTCACAGAATTCCCAGTCTAAAAATAAGTTGAAGCGTATCAGTATAAATCCTACCGACACCTGACCTAATTCTTAGCTACACCTCTGGCAGATCAAGATACACTATGTTCTTTTAATCTTACTATCTTTCCCTTAACGGTCAGATTGGTCCGTAAGAGCAGAGAAGATCCCGAAGATAGTGTTAGACCTCGCCAATCTAAGAGGCTCGTCTGGAGAAGGACGAAGGAATACTGAAGGACGCGACTTCATTCCTACAGATGGTGGCTCATGGAACCGGTATACATTGAAACGGAAGCAAATTTAAATTCAAAAGCTTATG
>BOPN01000807.1:45000-52500 GCA_017312705.2 Penaeus japonicus
TCATAAAAGCACGTGCCATTTGAAAGAACCATATACAGTTTGAGGGAACCATTTTGCCCTTTGATCAAGGAACCATCCACCCTTCGAAAAAAACAAATGCCATTGAAAAGAGCCACTTCTTCCCAGAGAATAGGAGAGGAAAAGTGTTTGCGCCTTGGTTGCTAGGCGGCCGCGCATGCCTTGAAGTTCCTTTCTGTGCCTTCGCGTCTCCCTCCGTCGATAGAGACAACGCCATCTTGGAGGAGGACGCACGCTCTACCTTCGCTCCTCGGAAAAATCTTTTTTTTTTGCAACTTCCCCTCTAGGTAAAGGGTTCTTACCGGAGGGACTGGAGGGGGGGATGTTGGGGGAGGGTGTGTGGGTCATGAGGTAAGGGTTTCGAAAGTGGGAAGGTTTTTATTTTTATTTTTTTTTCTTCCTAAAGATTGCGAAGGGGGAGGGAAAGGGGAAAGGGGTGGAGGAGATCTGTTTGTGTTTTGCTCATTTGGAGGAAGGGAGTCTCGGCCCTTATTCCCTGACTGATCTACCTTATTCCACATTGATTTAGAGACTTCTTAGCAAACAGGTGATGACCAGAAACTAGAGAACTATGCCGTGATTGAATACAACGGTGTTTTTACGCTGGGAAGTGAGTTCGGCTCCGTCCAAAATGGCATTTGTTTATGTTGACTATTTTGGGCTTTCATCTGGTGTGATTTATGCCCGAGGCCGCATGCAAATTATCCTGTGATCCCTAACAGAGGTTGGGAGTGAAGACTGTGAATAGTGTGTTTAAATTAGAGGTGGAATTATTGAAATGGAATTGTTTTTTTCTGTGAATTTCTGGCTGTGTGATTTCCTGGCTGTGATATTGTATTATATTTGTTGTTGTTAGTGTAATTTGATTTGTTTGGTATTGGAAAGTGTTGAAGAGTTGCAAATATAAGTGCTGTGTTCTCTTGAATGGATTATTTGTTTTCCAAGAATACATCAAATTGATATCAAAGTCTACAATGCAAATATTTACATTAATGATTGTGACAGTGTGTAAAAGATGGATATAATGCTGCATTATGGAAGAAAATTGTAAACAAGTGAAGCAAAATGTTTTAACAGTTGAAATAGACACGCCTTACGAGGAAAAAAAGGAAGTGGGATAATTTTAAAATCCATAACATCAGAAAGGACTCGGCATCGTGTGAATGCTGCTCAAATTAAGAGAAATGTGAAGCGAATAGACAGTAAACAGTTTTAAGTTTGACCGGCAGTCGGTCAAGATCAACCAGGTCGGCATAAAAATTGATGGCAAAGTTATTTTATCAAGTTTTGCTGATTGTGGCTTTCAAAATGTGAAGTGTTTCCTTTTAGATATTATTATTCCCAAAACCTCTCAATAATTGCTGTGATCTATTGTAAGATTCATAATCTAAAGTCAAACCCAATAGTAATAGAGCATCAAGTGATCACCATGGCCTTTGTACTTTGTGTTCCACAATTTACGTTTGAACAAAATAAAACTTTGACTCGTATCTCTTTGAAGAAGTAGTTGCCGGAGAGGCCTACAAGCTCCATCGTGATAAGTGAATTTGATGGAGCTTTTTAGTGTCTTCTTGTCTTTGCTGGAGCACCGGCAGGCGTGGAGGCCATGGTGGTTAACATGAGACTAGTGGCAGATGTATTTTTGAGTTCTTGATTTCGAAATTGTTGACTTGGCACCGGACAGAGGGAAATATTTTGTATTTAAATGGCAGTTAAGTAATTTTTTGCAGCATATTTTTACTTTACTAGATTTACTTGTAATTAAATATAAACTAGAATGAAATTAGTTCAGTCCTAGGAATTATTATTTACTATCACACCATTTTTATAAATTAAAATGTATATGTTAGATGGTTTATACTTAGATTGTAAACGTAAACAAACAGGACCTAATTTTAGTTAGCTTGATCCAGCCGGAATATACTTCAAGGTTTGTCATCTATTACAGAAATGTCAAAGTTACTAATCTGTGGCTACATTTAACTGTATCACAAGGTTTCTTTATTTGAAAACTGTTTTAGTAGATGTTAGTAATTTACTGAAGAACATTTGCATTGCATTGTTATTTTAACAAAATCAACTTAACACTTACTGTGATCTGTGATTGTTGCACATATTAGACCAGTAAGGGACGTGCGGGTATGTTAGTAACGTTTACAGTGGCTGCTTTCTATTTCATGATGACTATGATGTAAAAAAAAAAAGTAAAATACCTCCATCTTATCACGACTTTGTAATGCTTTGTTACTTTGTACTGGTCCTATGTGTATTTGGAATTGAAATGGTTCTCAATGGAGAAAAATTCATCACTACAGTATAGATAATGTATCAAGGAGAAAAAGAGATAAAAAAGTAATTGTAGAGAAAATATTCCATGAAGCCAAGCTAATAGTTTGTCCATAACTCAGAGTCTGTCGTAAGGATGTAGGTGTGTTGGTGTTTATTTTCCTTCCTAAGATACAAGCTTGGAAAGGTAAAATTATTCATGAATTTCTAGGGGCACAAATTATTTTTTTTGTAACCGAAACATTCTCGTGTATTAGGGTAGCTCCATTTTGTGTATTCTCATGTATCAGGATTGCTCCATTTTGTGTATTTGGTCGTGCAGGCTCAAAATTCTTCTATGATTTGTGTTGAAGGCTGAAATATTTTATGGATTTAGTATGGTATGCCTTAGAGGCCAGAACTTTATATTTCTTCTGGAGACTTTTTCTTTTAGCGACCGCTTTTAAAACTTTGCTCTAATGTTGCTGAATCCATGTATGATATCTTATAATTTATTGTCTCTGTGATTACTTCATCTTATTCTCTCTCCTCACTCTTTACAGGTTAAGGTAGGATGGCGCAGTTTGGTGGTGGGAAGGCGCCTCCACCTTGGCAACAGAGGTCCCAGACAACTCCCCAGCTGCAGCCCTCCCTCTTGGGCCAGCACCCCTCAGCCCCAAGTCAACAACTGGTCCTCGGGGCAGCGCCTCAGCAGCCCCAGTATGCCCCTGTCCAGCAGAGCATGATCCAGCCCCCAGGGTTAGGAGGCCTTCAGACCCTGGGACAACCTACCATTACCCAGCAGACCATTGGCCAGCCCAGTGCAGGGGGTAGCCTCATGGGCCAGCCCCCTATGACCAGCCAAGCCCTACAGCCCCCCAGCCTGGTCAACCCTACACAGATCACAAACTCACAAATGCAACCACAAATACAGCCTCAGATACAGCCACAGGTAAAGTTCTTGGCGAAAGTTGTCAGGTTTTCCAACGTGTTGCTTCCTTAGTTAGGTATGTCAGGTTTAAGTTATTCCAAATGACAATTAATATCACTTTACTAATATATTATTTATTGTCACATATTTCACACCATGCCGTACCATACCCTGATATTGGTGAAAGAATTTGGGGACATTTACTCCATGAACACCGTGTATAATGAAGAGTTTCAGTATCCTATAAGAATTAATGTTGTCTTATATTTTGAGTAATATAAGGTTTTTTCCTGCTAGGCAAGTGTCATCCTATATTGAAATTAGTTCCTTGTAAAATGTTATAATAGAGAATTAAGATGTAAAAGCTGATGTATCCATTTTGCTTGAAAATCTAACTATGATGATGCTGATCGCAGTAATAGTAATAGATATTGAGACTTGCACAACAGTTACCCTACAGTAATGTGATCATATCTCTTAGATCTGATGATTATCATTTCAATATTTAGTTGGTAGAAGAATGTTAGTATAGCAGACTCCAATAACAAAGTATCTCTACAGGTGACAGCTGTGACCTACCCTGCCCCAAGGGCTTTGGCTCCTCCTGGTGCTTTTAACCCAGCTGCTACCCCCAGCAACATGGGTAACAACATTGCCCCCAACATACAAACCAACATACAAAATAGTATAGCTAACACTAATGCGGCGCAGCAGCCACAGAAACAGAGAGTGTTCACGGGGACAATTACAAAGCTGTGTGCGGATTTTGGCTTTGTTGACGAGGACGTCTTCTTTCAGACGAGGTTGGTTTATGAGATCGTAATGCTTTCTCTTTTGTGTTTATGCCTATGAAACTGAATAAGATGGATTAACTAAAATAAACATCAAATTGGCAATACATTGTTATACTCTCTTGTGCTTCAAGTGTCACACATGTATCTTTTTCTCTAGCTGCGTAAAAGGCCAGGCTCCGAAAGTAGGAGACCGTGTCCTAGTTGAAGCCACTTACAACCCCAATATGCCTTTCAAGTGGAATGCCAATCGTGTTCAGGTCATTCCTGGCCCAACAGGAACCCCCTCTCAGAACCAGAGTCGTACAGGTCCCCCAGCGAGAGAGATAAACAGCAGAGGGGGCTCGTACAATGCCGTACCTCCCCCCAATTTTAGTAGTGGTAAGTTATGAGAATCTTCTCTTTGATGTTTTACCATTATAAGTAGGTTGAATAGATTTCAATTGGTATTAAATGAGAAGGGAAAAAAATCTGAAAGTGGTCACAGGTTACAATTTAGAATAGGTTGTAATAGAGTGGATATCATGAATTCTACATCCACAGAGTTAAAAGAGGAAAATGTTATATTCACTTATGATCTGCAAACATTAATTTGGGAATAATAGAAAAAAAATGAAGTCTATATTTGAATTCATTGTCTTTTGTTCCATTTCAATTCAATGTCCTTTTTTAACTCATTAAGTGTGACATCAGTTTTTTAGGTTATTGCTCCATGTTGTATGTCATTTCTTGGTTACTGATTGGTACCTAGGTCTATGTCTAATGGAACAGGTGCCTGGATTATTGCTTTTATTTTGATTGTTACATGTTTCAAGTTTTGTTATAGATAGAAAAGTATAGATAAGAGAGTTATTTGATTAGGAGATAAAAGCTATTAGACCAGCAGCCCTTCTGTAGGTTCTGTTCATAATATTGTTTAGCTTTATAAATTTAGTGATTTGCTTCATCCTCCCTAATCATTCATTTCTTCTTGCTCTATAATTTTCTTCCTCCCTGTGCTCCTCCTACTGTATTACATGTTTTTATTATCATATCATCTTCTGTTTTCTTCCTTTTCCTATATCTCCCAATAAATTTCTCATCTCCACCCCCCCCCCCCCTTTTTCTAGTAAGAAAATGTTTTTAAATAGGCTTAATTATCTTGATAAGGTGAGGTAAGGTTTAAGCACACTGACCAAAAAGTGTTGCACTCTAACACCAAAGTCTCCAGAGCTTCAGCTTTTTCCATTCCTTTCTGCTACAACTTCCTAGTCAGGCTGATGAAGCAAACCGCGATTCCCGCAGAGAGCCAGGGAGCAAATTTCGGGCCCCGGGGAACGATCGGGCCACGGCCGAGATCTCCTCGGAGAGACAGAAGAGAGGAGCGCAGCAGAGCCTCAAGAGATGGGGAGCGCGACCGCAGTGAAAAAGACAAAGAGGAAAAGAGAGAGAACCGCAAGCGCAGCAGAAGTAGAGGGAGGTCCCGGTCACCCCCCAGACGGAGGCTCAGGGTGGTTCCTCGCTATAATGTACAAGTCCCCAAGATTCTATTGCACATGTAAGATTTGGACAAAGTTTTTTTTTTTCTGTTCTGAAGTATTGGTTATTTTCATTATGGCATTAGACGTGTGATTTCTTATATGTTTATTTTTTTGGCTTAATTTTCTTGCTGTTTTTGCTGTAACTATAGAAAGTTTTCATGTGTTATAGACCAAACTCTAATGTGATCTGCAATAGCTATTATAATTGAAGCCATTGGTCAAAGTTCAAAGTTCAGACTTGCACCCAAGATCAAATTTAGATTAAATCAGGCAAAGGTCAGGGACCCAAAATAAGGTCATGCTTTAGTGGCTATAGAATAGAGAATGTATTGAGGGGCCATGCTTTGATGTTAGCTGGAGAACTGTGCATTAACATCTGGGGTTATAGATTTCTTTACTCTCTCTCTCTCTTTCTCTCTCTCTCTTTCTCTTTCTCTTTCTCTTTCTCTTTCTCTTTCTCTTTCTCTTTCTCTCTCTCTCTTTCTCTCTCTCTCTCTCTCTCTCTCTCTCTCTCTCTCTCTCTCTCTCTCTCTCTCTCTCTCTCTCTCTCTCTCTCTCTCTCTCTCTCTCTCTCTCTTGCGTGCATGCGTGAACCCTTGCTTTCTTGCTGTCTGATGATAGTGTAAAAAAGAGATTTGATCTTGGAACAGAGCACCTAAAAGATTTCAGAAATGAGACTTGATTTCCCCCTTGCCCATTTTGATCATACCCTTGTCTCTTTCTGTTCCAGGAAAGAAGCCAATGTTTTGGAGCTGAAGAAACGTTACAGCAACCTGTACATCCCATCTGACGTGTTCCTGGCTCGCCCTCTTTGGTCGGACACATTCCCCGCTCACCGGTCTTTCCAGTTCCCCCGGCCGGTATCCTTCCACATCATGAATAAGGAGGTGGAGCCCGTGCTGGAGAACGATGCCATCTACGATGCCCCGGATGCCAACCACAGCTTTGCGGCCAAGGTTGGTTTGTCCACCAGTTGAGCGAAGGGATTATCTTTTTGGGGGTGCTGGTGTGTTGTGTATTATTCCTGGTTCAGAGTGTGGGTGAAATTGGTTGGAATTGGGACGTTTACTATTGTGGCATTAGAGAACATGGGTAATTCAGGGGTGGATTAGGGATGCCACTTGATGTCGATAACATATTAGTTATAAATGGAAAAATAAGGTATGCTTAGATTTGAAAGATTCATTTGATTGCTATTTTGAAGTCTCTACACTCCAATATTGAGAAATATAGACATCAGTATTACAAGATCATATGTCTGGCATTGGGTTTCTGTGGGTCTGATAAATGATTGAATTATTTTGAAAACTATCAAATCCTCATAAATGGTTAAAGTGAAAAGATATACAGTTTTTGCAACAAAAGTTAGAGGCAACTTCTATCCTGTATTGTGTAGTGGTACACATGGAGTCCATTCTTTTCTTTTTCTTCTTAGAAAGAGAAAGAGTAAATATGTCTCTTTTTCTTTCCTAATAGGTCATGCTGATGGCAGTACCAGCAATTGAGGACATCTTCCGGAGATCGTGTGCCCTGAGTGAGGACCCGAGTGACATCAGAGAGTGCTTCGTCCACCCGACACGCCTGATCAACTTCCTGGTGGGGCTGAAGGGCAAGAATGAGACCATGGCCATCGGGGGATACTGGAGCCCATCCCTGGACGGAGCCAACCCAGACAGGGACCCAAACGTTCTCATTCGCACTGCCATCCGCACCTGCAAGGCACTGACAGGCATTGACCTGGCAGGGTGCACGACCTGGTAATGCTCCGGACCAGTTTTAAGGCCGTCTCTATGGCCCTCTGCTCCTGTGTGAGGTGTGCGTGTGTGTGGACGGAGCCTGGCGTGACTGAGTGACGTGCTGCTCGGAGATAAGGGATGTGAACGCATGAGAGACGGGAGGCCCACAGTGTAGCTAGGCGGTTTAGGGCGGCAGGAATTACTTACCTGTTAAAAGTACTAATCATGCAAATGAAATT
>BOPN01000807.1:57500-65000 GCA_017312705.2 Penaeus japonicus
GTAATTTTTATTGATAATTTTTTTGTTTTTGTTTTTTTACTTTTTTGTTATTTGGTTAATATCCTAGATTTGATTTCCACATTTTCATCCATTAGAGCTCCCAAGACTGGTAATCTCTCTCCATTGTTGTTGACTTAGCCCATTTAGTGATGCGCCCGCAAGATGGCCCAATGGAAGGCTGCAGCTAGGTAGCTTGGAGGTCGGGGGAGGTGTGAGGTCACGTACCCAAGAATCAAGGTGGTCTTGAGTGTGTGATCTATGATGGACACAGTCACCCATCCACCCAACCATCAGGTCTTCTCAATCATTACATACCAGCTACCACCTGCCTTTTCTTGCAGACTCTACTAGCCGTTTCTGTATTTTTCATGATACTTTTTTTTTATTATTGGTTTTTAGTTCTTTCACCATCCCATCATCTCTATTTGGGTCCCACCAATTTTTAATGAAATTGGTCAAGAATGTTTCTGTGTTTTCACATGCTTTTCCATTCATTGTATTTAACCTCCATGTTTAGACAGCATTGGTTTGTAGTCATGTCAATATCCGCCCATTCAAGCTGCGCATCATTTCCCTGTTATGTAGCACCTTTGCGTCTTCAGCACACATCCCCTTAAGGTTGGAGCTGCAGAGTGGATAGGCACACATCTTATTTACCAACCTTTTCCCTGAGATTCAGTTTGGCAATCTGGTTAGGCTCTGCTCATGTTATTTGAACTCGAATCCCGCCACGGATCGCGAGGCTAATGGACAGTTCTTATCTTTTTAGGAGGATCAGCCCAAGAAGAAGGATCCAAGCCATTATACTACGCTAGACCCAAAGAGTATGAAGGTTAGACTCGGTGCCATGTTTCTGTTACTTGAGAATGACGGTTTTAACCCATTCACGCCGGGGCGGAATTTCGCCTACTCCCGATAACGCCGGGAAGATTTCAAGCGCGCAACCGTTCGTGCCGGGGTGTTTTCCCGCTGCGCGCGGTCGCTCTGACGCTCGCAGAGCGTTTTTCACCCACCCTATCCTTATGGTTTGCGTGATTGCGTCTAAAGTGTAATCATGTGTAGAAAGTAGTGCTATGTTCAGAGGATGTATATCAGTCGAAAAAGATGTTATAGCACTGTTTTTTTAGTGTTATTCTATTGAACTTTTTCCATATTCTTTACTCCTATGTTGTAATACCAATGGGAAGTGGAAGCATTCTTCTAGTGAGGTAACAAACATAGTTTTTTTTTTCAATTTTTTTTTTCTTCCTAAACGAAAAGAAAGAGAATATGAACAACCATACATGTGCATACAAGTGAATGCAAGTAACAGCAATGTTTTTTCAAGTGTCATTTTCTTTTAGTGGGGCAACAAAAAGATGTTATATAATTTTTTTTTTTTTTTTTTTTTTTATTCCTCGGCCAATTACAATTGATTTTACGATAGTCTTTCGACTCAGATCATCATATTCAACAAATCAGAAACAGAAATCACCATGCCGTAATCAAGATTACGTATGTACCTGAGACGTCATTCATATTACGTTATATCCCATTTTCTACTATTTAGAAGGATAAACTAAAGTAGCTAAGACAAATCAAGTATGAAAATCGAATTGTACTAAGAATAATCTATCATTCTAATGCGGACGTTTCAGCACGTCGCTACTGGCCTCCCGGCGCGCGGGCCGAAAATGTAGCACGTGCCAGGACGTCACCCGGGTCCGGGGCTTTTTTCGACCACGTGTCAGCACGTCAACCGGCGCGAATGGGTTAAATCCAGCCTTATATAGCCATCATATATGGTCCTGTAAACACTGCAATGTGTTTTTTAAAGATGAAATGAAACAGCCATAGCAAGACAGGAAGAAGAATGAATTGTGATATTTTGAGTCAGACTAGAATACTCCTCAGACATTAATACCGAACAAAATGCACAAATTCATTTTGATTTTATTATCTGATATTGAGTTCAGTCTGACTACAAACATAATCATTTACTACTTCATACTTACTAAGGCTGTATTTCATTTTTTATGGTTCAGTCTTTTCCACTGTATCACTGTAGTTATTTCTCTCTTTGTAGTATGTTATGCAATATTGATATATTTTGTGATGTATACTGCATTTAAGATAATTGCCATATTTTTTATCCTTTACTCATACAATCTTGGTATGTTACCTATTTACCTGAATCTGTTCATTCTCCCTAAATAAGCACCAAAATTTAAGACCAAACTAAGTCTCTAAATTCTGAGTTGCAACATATTTTTAGAGCTTGGAGTTGTTATAATTGCAGGTTGTTGAACTTCGCTCAGAATTGGACGCCAGGATGTTGAACAGTAAGGGTCTCAAATCACAGCTCATTGCCCGGTTAACAAAAGTGAGTACACTCCAGACAATCCATTTTGATACATTTTAATTTTGTAAATATCTAGATAAAGGTATGAATACGACTGAATAACTTCTCATCACAAGAGATGTAATTAGCCTGTTTCAGTTAAATCTTAATCTGAATTCTGATGAAGATTTGATAGCAATGCATTAATTACATCTCTTGTACTGTGAAGTTATACAGTTTTATTTATAGCCTTATCTACATTTGCCACAGTGAACTTGTACCTATGTGTTTGTGTATTATGATGTCAAGGCATGTTGATATTGTATAAATATATATTTATGTAATAGTATGAAGACAGTTTTTATTGATCAAACAGCCTTTCATCAGCAAAGCCAGGGTCTTGTTAAAGTTTTAAATTTCTATCTATTTGTGCAGATTCTTAGATTCTAATAAAAGAAGAGGCTCTTTCATATTTTCTCTTTCTTTTCCCACTCTCCTAACAATGCAGATACTGAAAAACGAGCAAGAAAAAGAAGAGTCGGAGAAGGCGGCAAACGCAGAAAATGCTGAAGTTGATGAGGCAAGAAAGAAGGAAGAGGAGGAGAAAAGGAAAGAAGAAGAAAGAAAAAGAAAAGAAGAGGAAGAGAGGAAAAAGGAAGAGGAGGAGGTAAAATCTATTGCATGTACCAATGCACATAAGACGTTGTAGATGGTTGATTGAATGCAACCCGTCAGAATAGCATTGTTTTGTCTGATGGACGTCATGTCAGCAATCATCACCAACCTATCAAATGTAAAGATTTATAAAGGATTAGAGAATCATCCCAGAATTTCAGTTCAGTTTTGTACTTCAGCTCAAAGAATTAGCTCTGATGTTTGACTTCCATGTTATTCAATTCAGAGGCCTTGTGTCTTCTATTGTAGATGAGTCTTTGTTAGAAAAATAGAAGCAAAACAATTGCATATTAGGCCTATTGCTGATAATTTCCTACCAGTAGATTGAAAGAGCCTAAGTTTTGTTTCTTTTTTTCTTTTTCTTGTTTTTTTATTTATTTGTTATTATTTTTTTTATAGACTTTTAATTAGACACATGTTATTTATCAGGAAAAGAAAAGCTCCTAATGCTCACATTTCTCCCTATTTTATAGAAGAAAAAGGCGGAGGAGAGAGAGCGGAATTTGTTGGAGAAACGATACACTCTTCCTGATCAGCCGATGATTGTTGTTCATCCGTCAAGAACAGCAAAGTCTGGGAAATTTGACTGCACAACAATGTCCCTTTCTGTGCTGTTGGATTACAGACAGGTTTGTTATCTATATATTTGTGTGTGTCTGTGTGTATGTATAGATGAAGATAGATAGATAGATAGATAGATTGATTGATTGATTTAGAAAAGGCTGTGGCAGTTTAATTCAATAGTCTTTGTAGCAGATTGACTTGTGCTATCTGCCTACCAATCCAATTTATTATATTAATAATTTTCAAAATGAATGCAACTTTTTCATGGAATTAATAAAGACATGCACAAAGACACTGATATTTATACACTTCCAGCAGAAGAAAGCAAATTCATAGTCTTTTCCTTCATGTTTTCAGGAGGATAATAAAGAGCATTCCTTCGAGGTGAGCCTCTTTGCCGAGCTCTTCAATGAGATGCTCATGAGGGACTTTGCTTTCCGCATCTACCGCTCCCTCGTTGAAGCTCCCGAAAAGGCCACGAAGGAGGACGTAAGTTGGGTCCACTTTCACTCTCCTTTATGAGAGAGTCTGGGGAGGGAAAAGAGAGAATGTGGGTGTGTGTGTGTGTGTGTGTGTGTGTGTTTGTTTGTTTGTTTGTTTACGGGTGTGGGTGTTGATGTTAGTGTGGGTAATTGCGTGCAGGGGTCCATGTGGGTGTGGATGTGGATGGTTTTGTTCATGGGTCCATGTGTGCATGTATATGTGCATTTTAAAATTTTTATACACATTTTCAGGCTCATAAGCTTACACATATATGTACTTAATTTCAAATCCTTCATTCCCACCTTAGAAAAAAGAGAAAGACGACAAGAAGGAGAAGGAGAAAGAGAAAGACAAGAGAGAAAGGGAAAAGAAGGAAGACAAAGACGAAAAGGAGAAGAGGGAGGACAGGGATCGGAAGGAGGAAGAAGAGGACAAGGACGAGAAAATGGAAGAAGACAAGCAAGGAGACAAAAAGGACAAGAGGTCGTGTGAGAAGGAAGATGGGAAGGATGACAAGAAGGAAGAGGAAGAGGAGGAAGAAGAAATGGAGGAAGACGAGGAAGAGGAGGCAGTAAGTGTGACCCTGAGGAATTTTCCCTCGTCCAAATGTCCTCTAGTTTATTGCGGACTTTGATTTTAATATAGTACTTATCAGTATCATTTGATCATTATTATTTTTTCTTTTTTTCATGATGTGACATTCTGTTCTAAAGGATGACGAGGATTCCAAGGACGAGACGCCGGGCATGAAGACGGGGGAGACCAAGGAGAAGGATGAGAGGAGGGACAGCAAAGACGGCAAGAAGAAGGACGACAAGAAGGACCGGGAGAGAAGAGAGAAGAAGGAGAAGAAGAAAATGGTGACGGTGGATCCTTTCCTCCTCCTCTCCTTCGTCTACTTTGACCAGACGCACACGGGCTACATCATCGACCGTGATCTAGAGGACATCATCAACATGCTGGGACTCAACCTCTCCAGAGCGCAGGTGAAGGAGTGGTTTTGAGTTGCTTCGAGTTGTCCTGTCTTTGTCTAGTATTATTCTTTCGTTTCATTTTTTTTTTTTTTTTTTCCCCCTATTACTTAATGTTACCTTATAATGTTAGAGTATTGAAGATGATTAAATGTTTTCTGCACATCCTCCTCGTCCTCCTCTGTCTCCTCTTCCGCCTGTTGTCTTCCTTTTGTTTTACCTATTATTTTTACATCTATTTTATGTTTTTTCCCCTTTCACCATCTCTTCTTTATTTCCCTCTTTCTTTTTCCTCATTCCTCCTCCTCCCCTTCTTCCTGTTTCTTCATCCCTTCTCAATCTTCCTCTAATTTTTCCTCTTCTAATTCTAACATCCTTGCCTCTCCTTCCTCCCATCCTCATAACTTTTCTTCCTCTTGATCATTTCTGCCCCACCATAATGAGAACATTTTATGCAATAATTACTCTCCCTTGCAGCAAAAGAAACTCATGTCGAAGGTGATGTCCCGCGACGTTCTACACTACCGCAAGATGACGGACGTGTCCTTGGACGAGAAGGACAAGCCGCGAGACCCTCCTCCCAACATAGACTTAGAGTTTTTGGCGAAAGGTGAGGGTTGTTTAAGGTAGAGTGATCTAGGGTGGATTTGGCAGATTAGGATAAGCCAGATATGTGGAACTTGGTCTTTACCCACCATGGTGCCCAGCCACAGCAGTAACTGCCCACAAGGGTGGGCAGGGTTCCAACCACAGGGATGTGAGACCAACGTGCTACCACTGTACTAGCCTGATGGCTGTCAGATTAGGAAAGGATGAAGTACATTACACAAGGATTGAGGATAGTAAAATTGGTTTTGGACAGAAAATGATAAAGATTTGGATTAGGATAGATTGATTTGATTAAGTCAGGATAGATAAGGCTAGATTTGGATAGTATGGGAATATGTTAGGTTTGAGAATACTAAGATCAAGTTAGAATGGGATTGAATTAGGATCCACGTTAGCAACAGTGAGGGGTGTAGGAAAGGATAGCTAAATGAAGTGCCTATGGTCAGCAATAGCTATCTTGGTTTTGCTCTGTATAATTTTGAAAGGTTAGACCTTTAGTATGAAACAACAAAATGGAGACTAAAGTTAGTTAGTTAAGTTAGATTAGGCTAGGCTTACTTGAGTAAGCTTGAGTCAAGTCATGGCAAATTGTCAAGTTCAATTGATAAGGATAGGAATGGTATTGCTAGTTTGATTTAGGTTGAGATTACCCTGACAAGGTTAGGTTCGAGCAGACCTAAGCAAGAATAATTCCTCTCTGATAAAGTAGAACATCATCTTTCACAATTTCAAACAAGATTTAATAAAGTGTGGTGATTCCCACTGTGGTGTTCAAATGCTATATATGATATATCTGCAGTTATACCTATTGATCTTTAGCAAGGGTTTTGAGATACTGTATTTACCTGTGTAATTAAGTAGGAATTACATCTTAGCAAGAGTATTTATCCTGCAGGTAACAATACCATGATGCCAGTGTTTGTTGATGCCTTAAGTACCCCAATGGATAAGACTTTAAGAAAGGGCTGTAAGAACAAGGAGGAATCCTTTGTCTCAACAACATGTAAGTACAGTAGAGGAGTATATTATACAGAAATGAGCAAGTGGATACATATTAGACAGATATGAAAGGATGGACCAGTGAATTAGAGGCAGGTGACTTGAGTGATCAAGATATGGATGAATAGAATTGGAGAAAAGTTGTACACATAAGAAAGATGAGTCAAGGTAAAACACAAAGACTGTGATGCATGAATAAAACATGAAAGGGTGGGATTAAGCAGTTATCCCTTATTTTTCAGTGAATGACAGCGAGATGAAGGATCAATCAGCTGTTGGTGGTTGCACAGTTCCTGTTACCCAGGGTGAGTGCCAGTGCAAGAAAGGCCTGCCGTGGCAGCCATTTCTACTACCTTTCTTAATCCTATTCTCTTTCTTACTCTTGTTCTTATTCTTATTCATATTCTTTTTCTTATTCCACTGCAGGTTTATTGCTCCTTCTTGATATTATCTGCTTCCTGATGTTTATATATGTAGATGGAAAAGTAGAAATAGGTTTTATCTGCTAATATGTATATATATATAAGGAGAGTTGTATGTATGGAGATAAATAGAATTCAAGTATGTGTGCAAGCGTGCGTGTGAGTGAGTGTGTAAATGTTGAGAGGGAATGATAACAGAAAAATGAAAATTCCCTTGTTTCTCAGGTGTTGTTAAGTATGGAGGCTCATTAGTTGACATCGGTAAGCTGATTCAGCAGCTGGAAAAGTCAGAGAATGCGCGCAGCAGTACGGAAGAAAAGCTGAAAGAACTACAGAAAGAATTGAGTATGTTTTCCCCTTGGATTTTTTGTCTTATTGCTATACACACCTTTTTTTTCGTTATTTATATTGTTGATTTACCACCATCATCATCATTGTACTTTGTATTATTTGAATA
>BOPN01000807.1:70000-80000 GCA_017312705.2 Penaeus japonicus
GCATTTTGGTCAGAGTAAAAAACAATGTCTATTTTAGGAAGGTGTACTAGTTTGGGAGTGTTTGAGTGAGCAGTTTTGAACAGTAAGATATGTCACTGAAGTGGTTAGGACTAAGGATAGGTAAATAAAAAAAACCATTTGCTTTTTTTATCATTTTTATGTTTCTAAGTTCATACTTCCGCTTTGCCTAACAAAACAATAACAGTGCTAAAATCCCACGAATACAACTTTCATTTACATTGTTTAATCATACATTTTGAAATGTAATTAAATTAACATCAGGTGGCAGTTAAACTCAGGATGAGACTATACCACTTTCATGGTAACAACTTATCATCCGCATGTTACCAAGAAAGCAGTATATACACACACACTACATCATCTACGTAATGAAAAGGTCTTTCAAGGGTGTATATACATAATTATCTAAAGTACTAAAACTCAGGATGGGTGACAATGCAAACTTAAAAGAAATTCAAAATTAACCGGTGCTTTGAAACGAACATCTGCCGGACAAGCTCTTGCGATCCCTACCTCAAATGGCTACAATGACATACTTAAGACAATCACACTTCTGTTCGTTCACATAATCAATAAACAAAATCATCATCATAACAAAACCACAATGAAGGGTCAAGTAGATTCTTGCATAACCAACATTTATGGTTAAATATTACACCTCTTGCTTCTCAAAACACATGATCTTTCACGATCTATATTCTTATACATGCTGGTCACTTTGCACAAACTCATTTTAGTACTGTGGTTGTTTCTTGAGCAAAGTCATGTTCATATATATGTTTTTATATATATATATATACTTCTTAAACAATGTGTATAGTTAGATGGTCTATCTCAGAGCCTGGGTCTAGCTGCCGCGCCTCCCTAATCCTGGCACACTGCAAGGGCGTCGTCACGTTCATCGCACAGCTCCTTTCCTGTGGCGTCCATCTTTTCACGTGCAAAGTCATCAATGGGAAGATCCTAGAATAGGGGATGAACTAGTGTTAATATTTATCTTGAGAGAAGTGTTTTCTTTTTCTTTTTTCCCCCTTTTTTTTTAATATAAAGAAAACTGAATATCAAGTGCCACTTGTCTAACATGCCACAGAAAATGACAAAACAACTTGTACAGGCTGAGTTTGACATGTAGTAAATATAAAATGCGAAACAAATTTCCATCATTGCTGACCTATTAACCCACTTACGACGGGGGCATTCCAGCCTTGAATGTCCCAATGCTGGGGCGTTCAAATTATTAGGCCTAAATCAATTAAATGGCTGGCACAATACTGTGCCGCCCGGCCACTGGGCTTTTGAATGCGCGGTACAGTACTGTACCACCCGTCCAGAGAGGGTTAATGTATATTATAAAAAAATAATAATAAATTAAATAAAATAAAAAATTAATATATACATATATATATATTATATATATAAAAAAGCTTCCTAGTCACCACTGGATGTTGCATTGCATTGCATCACCAGACAAGAAAATAAAATGGTATCAAAACGCTACTGCATCTTACTAGATTTTAAATATAAAATAACATAGTATTTATGCACACAAAAGACAGTGAAAAGAAATAAATGCCAGTGAAAATGGACTTATACACTGGCAAGTCACTACTGCTTTCTTACTTGGCTTCCAGAGTCAAAATCACCCATTATTTAAAAAATTGCTTAATTCAATATTCACTTATTGGAACAGTATGTTGAACCCTTTGCACAGAAGACAAAGAGAAAGTCTCTCCATATTAACCCATTCACGACTGGGGCATTCCAGCCTTGAATGTCACAGTGCCGGGGCTTTCGAGCGCTTGGGCCTAAATCAATTAAATGGTTGGCACAATATTGTGCCGCCCGGCCACTGGGCTTTTGAATGTGCGGTACAGTAGTGTACCACCCGTCCAGAGAGGGTTAACAAGGCTGTTACTACATGAACACACACACACACTAACCTTCACAATGGTCCAGCTCTTATCCTTAATTGTGATGGGGAATGAGTACATGACTCCCTCGGGGGTGTTGTAGGAACCGTCGGAGAAGACTCCCATAGAGACAAATTGGCCTTCGGGGGTTCCCTGCCAGATGCTCTTCATGTGGTCGCAAGCAGCCTTGGCAGCAGACATGGCAGAGGACAGCTTGCGAGCAGCAATGACGGCAGCCCCGCGCTTCTGGACAGTCTGAAGAATTTATAAATGATGTTATTGTGATGAATTGAGGTTTTATGGCAAGTTCATGGCAGAAGTTTACTAATATAGACTATTTTGCACAGAGTTCTCTATTAGGTCGTAAAAAAGCGACTCACGGTAATAAATTCTCCCTTCAGGAAGGCATCGTCCTTGATCGCGTCATAGACAGGGACTTCCTGACCATTAACGTTGGCAACAGCGTGACGAACATCAGGGAACTGGGTTGAGGAGTGGTTGCCCCAGATGATCACATTCTTGACATCACTCACCGGGACCCCTAGCCTGCTGGCAATCTGGGCCTGGTGGGAGGGAAATAATGTTTGCTATTTTATATAACTACACCAGAAGAGGAAATGATACCAATATTACCTTTCATTACAATGACAAAATTACAACAGTTTGGATATTCACACTATTGGGGGGGGGGGAGGGGGGGGGGAGGGGGAGAGGAAAGAGAGAGAGAGAGAGAGAGAGAGAGAGAGAGAGAGAGAGAGAGAGAGAGAGAGAGAGAGAGAGAGAGAGAGAGAGAGAGAGAGAGAGACAGAGAGAGAGAGAGGGGGGGGGGGAAGAGGAAGGGAGGAGGAGAGGGAGAATTGTCTTCCATTTCCTTCTACGCACCTGAGCTCGGTTCTGATCCAGGCGGGTCATGGCCGAGAAGTTCTCCCTTGGGATAGAGGGAGCATACTTGGCACAGATGAGGGCGTTAGTGTTGGCGGGGTTGCCCACGACCAGCACCTTCACGCTCTTCTTGGCATGCTGGTCAAGAGCTTGGCCCTGCAAAAAAGAATGATGATGGGAATGAGTAATTTTCTAAGGTATAAAATTGGACCTTGAAGGTTCTGAATAACACATAATTAAAGTTTTTCCTGTTTGAGTGTGTGCAATTAAAGAAATTTGGGGGAATAAGTGGTGTCCTCTCTAATTAGGTATGACATATGCCGTTTGACTGCTCCACTGATAAAGCAACCCTATAAAATTATAAAAAATTATAATTATCAAAACTAAACAGCAATAAACACGTTAAACCCTTCAAAAAGTGCTTTGAACAACGAAATTATTCAGAGGTCATGGCTCTAATTCCCAAAAATTGTCTTTCTTGGCTGTTATTTGGGAAAATGAGGATTTTCCAGTGAAAGATAAAGTTAACCATGAGAAATATCTCTAAAAATCCATTGTAAGGCTACCTTATACTTGCTTTTTTTTGTCACCATGTCAGAAAATGTGGACTCTATTGCTAGGTTTGGTGGATTTGCCCCTTTAATTCCAAATGCTTCAAATCTCCCTTCCAAAAGCCTTAAATTTACTATTACAAATCTGATAAATGCATCTGGTTAATTCAAGTTTATACCAAATATAAACTTCCTAATCATCAAGAAATAGACTAAATTATAAGTAAAGTAAATATATCTAATGGAAGACAGAGATAATAGCCAAAAAGAATCTTGCACTGCACAATTCAAAGAATAAGCAGAATTATCCTGCTTATGTTCTTCTGTAAACTATATACCTGCCATGCTCCTAAATCAATATGCCTTCATTATAAAAATAATTCTATCAATCCCTGTTTTCTTTCAGTATTTTCTATACTCCAATGGTATTACAATGCAAGAATGAAAATAACTAATTTCACAAATAAAATATTACTAAACATCTTAGTTAAAAACGGTTAGAAATATACTACAAACAGAAATATCATAAAACCTAATCTGGTAAATCCTCCCTCATACCTTCAACAACTATTACAACAAACTATTTATCCTTTAAAAAAATATATATATATTCATATTCTTATCATTTACCATCACTGACTCCTGACTCCTTGAAAAACCCATCTCACCTGAGTCTTGAAGATCTTGACGTTGGCAGCCAGCAGGTCCTTGCGCTCCATGCCCTCCTTGCGTGGCATGGCACCCACCAAGAAGGCAGCGTCAATGTCCTTGAACGCTACAGCTGGATCATCGGTGGGGATCACGTCTGGAATTTTAAGGGAGATGCATCAGCTGGGGGGTGTCTCTAGAATGAGTCTGAGAACATCTTTGTTTTTGCATTGGAACAAGTTTAAAATTGGCATTCAAAAGGAAGATCAAAATTAAATGCCATCAGAGATTAAATAGAAGAATGAAAAACAGAACAAGAAAGAAAGCCCAAAGGAACATACCTCTGACACAGGGCAAGGCACAATCGCTGATCTCCATGCACACCCCATTCAGGACATTCATCATGGGGGCGATGTCCAACAGGTGGAGGATGACTGGGGTCTCTGGGCCGAAGACAGCGCCTGAGCCTACCATGTAGACCAGCGAGTAGCCGATCTGGCCGGCTGCGCCAGTCACACATACACGTACGGGTTCAGCCTGTGAGGAGAGCATTACTCTTAAAAATGGCCTCTTGCTTCATGGTGTAACACCATCATAAAAATAGTACCATTGTTATCTCTATTATTTCATCTTTTCTTTTTTTTTTCTTTTTTTTTTTTTAGCATGAACTGAACTACTCCAAAAAGTTTATGAGTAGTCCATTTTACCTAAAGGTCGAATCTATTAATGATTCTATTTTCTATAAGTGCTACACTTTTATATTTCATACATAACCTTCAGTACTTAGAATTGTTTAACCTGATATGGCTAGGATACCACTAGGCTTAATTTCTCAAGTTATCCGATATCAAGTATTAGACAGGATATCCAAAGGCAAATATCATGCTAATATAATGCTAATTTTGAGTGTAGAGTGTAAAACCATACACCAGAATATGACTGGTAACCTATGCAACCAAGGTTATATTCCCTTCTATACAAGTATACATATTCTTCCTTATATACAATCAAAGCACACAATATATAATAAAGTAAAATATCAAACTTCTTGGCAAGGATACCTTTTCCCAACCTGTAGGTAGAACACATATCTGCAGACTTGATTGTGCTTCAGGCTGAGTATTCATCACATAAATGATGCACATGCAAAACTGTCACATTTAACTATCACATGAATCAGTGCATAAGTCAGTGCTGGAAGAGGGTACAGTATGCACTAAAGAACCAAGTTTTGATATTCGCCGAGAGGAGAAAACAATCATGATGGAGTCGGAGGGATAGTCTTCAGGAACCTCTCGACTAGAAAGTATTGTTGGTTTTTTCTCTTTTTATATGATCACCTACATAGCAAATATGATAACATGTAAGCCTATTCCTTGGTGGATTCACTCAGGAAAGTCTTTGGAGAATTTAAAGTACAATTCTGGCTGTAGTTGTAGGCCATAATGGATCTATTCTGCTTTGGTACATTGCTGGCAATAGTTCCAAAGACCAATATGAAAGAGGAAAATAAAAAAACAATAAGAATTTGGTGCCCATGACCAGACAATAACAATAGATATAATATAGAGAATAATATAGAGAGTAAAAACAAAACATGTGAAACAAGATTCCACAGTATCACTCAACCCGACCACTGTGTTCGTCACACCAATCTTGGTCACTCATGCTTTTAGAAAACGTGTGTCTGTGTGTGTGTGTATAAGAGTGAAAGAAAATAAGACAGAAAAGAGGACGGTTCCCGATGCGAAGGAATGTGTAACATGAACCTGTCTGCAGTCTGTCAAGATTAGCTACTCTTGTGGCAAGGGGGGTGAGGCCAGCTACGTGTCCAACGAAAGATGCCCTCGATGGAGGAGGGTAATACCAGGGTAACATTTTGGAGGACAAGGGGAGCGCCCATCGAGCATCCCTGCAACAGAAGTTCCTTAGCGTTCATACTTAGCTTAGGCCTATCATTTTTTTTTTTTTCAAATGCAATCTATATACACAGATTAAGCAACCAAGCAGTGTAATAGAAATTCTTTACTAATTCTTGCTATTTACTCCTGGAATTAACCTTTGCTAATTATATATAGAATTTCATGTCCATTAACAGTCTAGTGTGTTGTGGGTTAGAAATCTGCTACATTCTTTGATTTTCTCACAGTTTGGATAAACTTTCAAAAGAGCAAATGTGTTTTTTTTTTTGCAACAAGTTAACCAATTTTGTTTTGTATGCTCCATGCAACTACCTTCCTTTTAAATCTCTCTCAAGCTACTTGACTACATCTACCAATATATACATAAATATATGACGAAAAAAAAAATTAACAAAATAGCTTTTGAAATCCAACTGGATTTCATCTTCAGACCAGAAGATGAAATCCAGGTGGATTTTAAAAATGTTTAATTTTCAAATAAATCTATTTTGCGTACAGTGGGTTTTCCTGTAATATCAACATACTATTGCTTTTTTTTTTTGCCATTCATATAAAGTGCGTGCGCGCGCACACACACAAATACAAATGCCAATTACTTAGAGGATTATATAATTTCCAAACTTAGTCATGGTCATATTGGAATCTGAAAATGACAAACTATCTCAAAACACATTAGCATACTACACAATCTATCACCATTTATCAATTCCAATCATTTGTAATCATCAAGAATACAACAAAGTAAAGAATAAAGAACACAAAAACAACATTTAGTACTAAAGACGTGCACAAAATAAAAGCAAGCCCACAATCACTAAACAGTCTATGGATCTACACTCAAAGTCTACTATACTGTATATTCTGACAAGATAAAGCTTGAGGAGTTACCATTATAGAAACCAGTGCAAGCTGTATCATGCCAGATTTTTTTTTTTTTTTTTGTGATCCAAGATCGTGGAGACAAAAGGATCAGCATCTTTATAATTGCCAATCAATTGATATAATTACCCTAATATTCACCAAAAATAGTTTTAGCTTAAAACCACGTACACAGATGGCACCACCCTCTCCTAGCATTAGCTGGAAATGAACCAAGTGCTGCTTCATGATGTCTGAAGTACCAGCAGAAAAAGAAAAGGAAGTTGACCAAAACCATGTGCAATGGCTGCAATGCACCTCTGTGCTAGTTGGGTTGCTCTGCTGAGGCACTCACAGCTCAAAGTCTTATCCATCTTACTTTCTTCATTAGGGATGGTGATTTTTCAAGAAAAATTGTCTTTTGTCTTCTTGTAGAACAAATATACCCTTATAACAATGCATGCAAATAACATTTTAAGATGAAATGCATATGATACTGATAAGGTTTGTCAGAGGGCATACATAAGCCTAACAATATAGTAAAAAAAAAAAAAAAACTGAACTAAATTGGTTGTAGTAATACAATGAGTGAATGAAAGAGCAAGAAAAGCTGACATGTTAATGTCCCTTCCTTCGCTCTGAAAATAAACCCCATCTCAAGTGTCAAGCAGCTGGCAATCATGTCTGTCTGGGGGGGCAAGCTAGCAAAATCATATTTACTTCTTTAACTGTATTCTATATTTATTTCCATCTCATGCTGAGGTTTACAACACTACAACAAATAATACAGAATAATCTGTGTGTGACAGAATCAGCTGTCTGGCAAAACTCATTTTCATTATGCATGTATTACAGAAAGTGATACAAAAATGAACACTTGAGTTGCCCTCAAACATCTGTCTCTAACAGAAGGATTGGGTTAGACATTTACTTTCTCACTCTGCTTTCTTATGCCTTGCTTTGGGACTGTATTGGTTTTTAAGACATTCCTCCACAGTTCTTGGCATGTCACGTAATAAGAAGTATTGGTAAGAATATGGTCATGTTATTAAATACTATAATATTAAAACCAATGAATTTCTCTCATCCTCTAATATTTGCTTTTCTAAAAGAATCATCCTGCAGAAACCACCCTGTACTCAAGAATCTTGGTCCCCAAATAGCTGGGTAGATTGTGAAATGTAGTAGAGAAATTGCTGGGTAAAATATTAAGGAAATTTAATGATATGCATTGTGTAGGATTGTCTGTGCAGCCAGGGATCCCCCCCTATGAGGATTGCTTCTCCATATACACAGCAGGTTGGGACATAAGGCTGAACATAGGATAGATTGAGACTTGTACCTTATTTGACAACAAATTACAAGGAACATATACAATCCATATCTTGCTAGAATTTGGAAAGCTACGTGGTCTTGTCTTTACCTTTGGGATATAAATATATATATTTTTTTACTCCTAAGGGTATTTTTTAATCAGTTCATTATGACCATTACATTAGTTACTCTACATATGCTCCTATTCTGCATAAGTACCAATTCATACAAAAATTGATGCACTCGACCTCAATCGGTAAATTTTCCGAATAACGCCGCGTCACTAAATACCGTAAAAGTGGTATCGATGGATTCCTCTCAACCTCTACTATTCATATATAGTGAAATTAATGAGCGCTTGCACCTCTGGAGCCCACAATCTGGGTCTCTTTTTTTAAGGCACTTCGTGCTACCTCGTCCTCCTTCGGGGCATATTTCGCTTGCAAAATCTTAACCCAATGACCTACCTAACTTTGCCTAGTTTTAAATTAATCCCTAGCCAAGGGGTGGCTTCGCCCCCCCCCTGGACCCCCCCTTTTTAGGGCACTTCGTGCAACATTCCTTGGCTAGGGCAAACTTCAAACCTAAGCAAAGTTAGGTAGGTATTTGGTGAAGATTTTGCATACGAAATATGGCCGGAATTCATATTTTACCCTGTAATTTCCCTGATCAACTTCATGCCCTCCCCTACTATCGGGACCAAGATTGTGGGCTTCAGGGGTGCAAGCGCTCATTAGTTTCACTATATATGAATAGTAGAGGTTGAGAGGAATCCATCGATACCACTTTTGTGGTATTTAGTGATGCGGCGTTATTCGGAAAATTTACCTAAGTGTTTTCAGATATTTCAATAAAAAAAAAAAAAGAAGTGATATCTTGCATGTCTTTCATACTCAATACTTAAAGTCTAAAACTGTTGGGGCTTCTAAGTTAGGGGAAATGTTGTGGTAGATGCCACAAACAATAAGAAGGCATTTTTTGGACTCAAAAAAAAAAACCTGTCAAAGAACTTGAGAAATACATATAGTACTAAGGAAACAGTAACTACATGGAATTGGTAGAATGATGGAAGACCATGACATTTATCTTATTTGACACAGTTAGTATTGATTGTCGAAGAGGGAGCCAGATCAAGCTCGTATCTTCCCACAATATAGGCTTTGAAAGCTTGTTGGTCTTTGCTGGAGCACCGAAGGCAAACAGACCATGGCAATCACTTGACGGGCTCTGTCACTATGTTTAGCCTTCTTGTCTTTGGAAGTAATGCATACATAGATACGATGAGTAGTGGTGCAAGTTATTTGCAGTTGGTGAAAATCTTCGAGATCATGTTGTTCATTACTCTTTTCATGTTACTCCTGGATAAGGGGTTAATCTGCACTATGAAAAATAATTTCCGTAGTGTGGTAATGAATAGATTGGGGCCTTGACTTTATTCTTTTGATTAGTAATTTCATTTAAAGTGGCAATTTGGAAACCCTGCAGTGATCCTAGCTCAGCAACGGATAAGCTTGGAGTAGTAGTCACATGCCAATAGTCTGTATTTCAATGTCATTTACCCTTAAGCATGTATTGAGGTGTTTAAGGTGCTGCTATTGAGTTTATGGAGGTAATGGTGAGCAGCTTGAAAGAAGAAGACCTTTAGATAATGGGGAAGGGACTGATGCGTCTGTGAAGGGGCACGATCCCTGGAAGGTTACAGTAAAGAATCAAGTATTAGTTGTTTCTGTATTTAATACTGTGATTGTATCAGAAATTCTCGGAGTTATAAAGGGATCAGAAGGGTAGACTTTGGCTTTTTTTTCTCAGACTTTTTTTTTCCCCCTATTTGATGTTTGCCCCAAAATGAGCGATTTAACTTTTTATAGTTTATTAGAGTTGCCAAAGATGAGGC
>BOPN01000807.1:92500-100000 GCA_017312705.2 Penaeus japonicus
TGCAGCCAAGAAAATAGAAAAGGAAAGAAAAAAAACAAAAACAGGTAGATTAAGAAACATGGGAAAATGTTTTTTATATGTATGCGTATATTGTATATACTTCAGAAACCAGATGGCGTTATTACAATTTTAGTTTATTTCGCTGCAGAACAGGAAAGCTAAAAGAGATATAAGTATTTTGGATGGACAATTTGAAGCAGGTAGCAGAAAGTTTGCAATACTTCAGATTACATGAAATATATTCAGAATTTACTTATTCTGTTCTCTTAGCTTTGGTTGTAAATTAGGTTCAACGAACAAGCTTTTGTATACATTTCTGTCCTAAGTTACTTCTGGAATTTTCATTTTCTTAAAGAGGTATTCTGCTTATGCTATGTTGTTGTTTTGTTTTACTTTGAAATACAGCTGAGTAAAAGAGTTCTGATTTCTTTATTGTTGTTTATTAAATATATAAATGTTAGTATATTTATTTTGAAAACAAGTTAGTATATGAGTATACGGTGCAGACCATTCTTCAGTGATTCCTGGGATAATTGTATTGTACAGGTGGCTAAGGTATGAGGTATTTAATGTAGACTCTGCTTGTTGAACGTGTATGGTATGAACCTTGGTATTTATGATTATAACAGGGTTGATATACTGGCCCAATTTGTGTTTGTTGGATTGCTTAAGGAACTCTTTGCATTTTGTGTAAAACGGTTGCACTAACAATCTTACTCTGTCCTAATATGTTCATGTGACTTACCTCGTACTGTCCTGTTTTTACAGCTTTTTCAAACAATAACATTTGCTGAAGGGAAAGTTTGAATTATGTTGGTTTTAATATTCAGAAATGATCTTGAATATTGTTTTGTTTTGGATATATTTTTTTGACTAAGTGAATGAAAATTTGTTGCTTTTTAAGTTTTGCATTTTATCATCTTGATTGAATTAAATCAAAGATTGAATTGTTTGAGTAGTTTTGTTATTTATACATTTTTTGTTCCCCAAAGAGCTATTTGTTCTCTGTTCTCTAGATGCAACTTCCAAATAATGCCTAGAGTGTTCAGGATCAAGGTAGCTTTTGTATGTCAGGCAGGTAGTGACTCACTGGGCTGGGAATTACAGGTTACCCATCGGCAGTGCGGGTAAAGGTGGGGCTTCACGTGATGAGAGGACCCCAAGCAAGGAATCGTCGCCACGGTCCGACATGAAGAAGACCTCGTCGTTCGTGGAAGTAAGTACACCCACTGATGCTTTTGCCACGTTGTCAGTTTTGTTTATTTATTTATTATATGACATGTATATGCTTAAATGAAACACACATCCAAGGAGTGGGTGGTGGGTAACACAGCATGGTCAGGTTTAGGATTTATGGATGTAATTGCTGATTAAAGGATATTGGATTCTGCTTTTGTTATTATTAATAATATTATTGTGGAAAAATCTTACTGATTGCAGCATTAAAATTTACTTACCTATTACTCACCAAAAGCTACTGTACTTACATACTTACAGTTTATATCTGGTAATGAAGGAATCTCCCTGTTTCTTGGAAAGCATGTTATGACAGTACAGTATAACCATGCACTGAACTAACACAGGCTGAAGAGATGCAAATACTAGTTGCATATAGATACACATATCTTGTTTATACTTAACCATTCTTGCAGTATGTTTACTCAACCTCGCCTGTGAGTGACATGAACAATGGTTGGATAATGCTGAGTTTTTGTTGTAGATGCTGATGCGGGGGATGATTGCATACAAATTTCTATAAGCTTATACATTTGGTACATAAGTTAGCAAGATATGATTGGCTTAAGAAGAGAGACAGGGAATTTTACCTCTTGTGTTAAAAAAAAAAAAAAAAAATGCTGTGAGACCCTGAAGTGTTTGTTCCTCACATCATGTCAGAAAATTGTAATTTCACGGGTAATCAAAAGGTGAATTTTTTTTCTATGCTTTTTTTTTCTTCTCCTTTTCCTCCCATTTTCTCTTTCTCTTCCAGTTTCTTAATGTCTTTCTCTTTCTTTTATTTTCATTTCTTTTCTCTCCTTTTCATTTTCCTTTCGTCTTTCTCCTCCCTCTTCCATCTCCTCTTTCTACCTCATCCTCTTCCCTCCTACTGCTTCTCCTACTCCTATTCCTCCCTACCTCCTCCTCCTACTCTTCTACCTCTTCATCTTCTTCTTCCCTTTCTCCTTCATTTCTTCCTCCTCCTCCTCCTCCTCCTCCTCCTCTTCTTCCTCCTCCCCCTCCTTTTCCTCCTCCTACTCTCCCAACTCTTCCTTTTCCTCCTCCTCCTCCTCCTCCTGCCCCTCCTCCTCCCCCTCCTCCCCTTCCTGCTCCTCCTCCTCCTTTTCGTTTTCCTTTTCCTTTTCCTTTTCCTTCTTCTCCTCTTCCTTTCTTTTCCTTCTTCTTCCTTTTCTTCTCCTTTTTCTTCCGCTTCTTCCTCTTTCTCTTCTTCATTACAATCTATTCTTGATGCCTCGTGCCTCTCTTGTCCTTCATACTTGTCTATCCCAAAAAGTTTATCATCTTTGATTTTATTTTTATTTCACTGTTATCCTCCTCCTCTATTTCTTAAATCACCAAATAGAATTCATGTACCTTTAATAGCTAGAAAGTGCCAGAAGATATAGAAATCTAGCTAATGGTGATAAGAACACAAGAATTAGAGAACATTTATACAGTATCAAATACCAATTTATTTAAAAGTCTGTTCTATTAAATATTTGTGTACTGTTGATTGTTCCTATAACAGAATGGGTCACCAGTCTTATAAATTGTTCATTTCAGTCATACTTGCTACAAATTTATGAATATCTTGGTTGCAATCTTTATGCTGTATATGGTTAGCATTAATTGCATCTTAGTGTAGAGAATACTAATCCACTACCGTTTGAAGGTGATGGTTGACAGACTCTTGAATTCCATATTTGGATATTCAATTATTATTTTTCTCCATTATCTTTTTTTTTTATTGAAAGTTATTGTTAGCACTTCTTTCATTTCTTCCTCGTCTTCTCTTGTGGAAATTTTGGGTTAGCACTGTTCTCGCCAAATCCCCCCTCCCCCCCCGATTCTTTATTGCTATCCACGTTATGAGTTGTACATCTTGTTTTAGGTTTTTCATTCCCATTCGGAAGGAACTCTTTTTGGAAGGTATCTGTGAAACCACAAGGCGTCTATTCTGTCCTTCCTGTGTTAATGCAACCACTTGATACCAGACACTCTCTCGTTTTCTATAGCCAAGGAAAAAGAGAAGATTGGCTCATTGAAATTCTTCAAATGAAAGTTCATGAGATACTGATGAATAAGTCAAGAAGGACTTTGTTATTTTCATTTTTTTGGTTTGCTTTTAAAAGTTGCTGATGGCAGTTGTGCCTTGTAGATGCAAGGAATTTTAGGTTCACTTTCAGAGCTGAAGGCAGCAGGAAGTGAATGCAAGCGAATTGCATATCTTTCACATATTGTGCCAGACTCCACCTTGAATTTCAGCTGCATGAGTTATCGATAAAAACACGCTGCTTCTGTTGTCTGTGGGTCAGATCTTATGAGTCTTGCCAGCCCCTTTTTTGACGCTGCTCATTTTCATACCCACAACCTAAGGAAAATGAGCATTCTTGAAATTCTGCTGAAGGCTCCTAATGTCTGATCACAACAATCCCTTCGCCCACCACCAACACACCAGGTAATCATCCAACCCACAGTTCTTGGTCACTATATTATTCAGGCGTCACGATCAGGAATTTTGAGACCATTGGCGAGAGTCCGTGATTGCTGGCTGAAGACACAAGTACAACGAGTACGATTTACTTTCTTTTTTCTCCTTCTCTTCATTCTTTCTTCTGTTTTTGAGTTCTTTATTTGTTGTATTTTCATAGAGAGAGGGTAAATGAGTGTGTTATATTTTCAGTATCTCCCAGTTTAGTTTATCTGTACCCATTTTATATCAGTTTGTTTTTGAATAATGGTTATTTAGGTATTCAGTATAAAAGAAGTGATATGTATATATATACATATACATATATATATACATATAAATATATATATATTTATATGTATATATATATATATATATATATATATATATATATATATATATATATATATACATACATATATATACCTATACATATACATATACATATACATATACATATACATATACATATATATATACATATATATACATATACATACATATACATATACATATACATATACATATACTTAAATATATATATATATACACACCCACACTTATGTATAATTATGTTTATTTATACTGTTACTCTAACCAGTAAATCTCTAGAGGATGTAGATGTGCATTGGCCAGCATTTTCAGACAGTAATTCAAGGCCTTATGATAAGACACAGGCAATGAACTGTGAACAACTTACCCTTTGCAAACACAACCTGAAACTCTTAGGCTGCCTTAGGTTTGAAAGTCCTCTATGAACACTATGCTTTTTTAATGGCTTGTTCCCCCTCACCCCATGAAACTTCGCAGCAGCCTCGCGGTGCTCGTGTCGCCTGCTCAAAGTGTCTGATCACGCCACTCTTTACCAATAGTTGCTTCTTTGTATGAGTTGCACATTACCACTAGCACATTTTTTCCCATGGCCAGAATTCTTTAATGCCATTACAGTGAGCATGCAAGTCAGTTTGGTTGCAATTGCTCAGCACTGAGGAGGAGCAGGAGGAGGAAGTGACAGCAGTTCAAGAGAGCAAGAGATGGTATAGCCAAGCAGGTGGAAACAGGGCAGTGGGAGGTCTATGTATGTGGGATTCCTTTTCTTTTTCTTTTATTTATTGGGGTTGCAGGGCACCAAAGAGCATGCTGCTTTCCTCTTTTTTTTTTCCAGAAGTAAACTACAAATGTTACAGTATAAAACTCACACATGGCTATAAACCATTTATTGCCATCCTGCATTCATTTAGAGCTACAGGTAGCAGAAGGATTCCCAAAAACATTTATACATTTGATCCAATTATATATTGTACTTTGTGGAAGGTGATAGGTAGGGAGAGGAAGATCTGGAAGGGGGCCTTAGGGACAGTTGAAGGTGGCTGTGTCATTGTAAAGGTTTGACACATTCTAGGAATCTCTATATGAAAGAAATGTACTTCATTGTTTATGGTTATTTTATTTTTATTTTGTGTTATTTTTTACTTTTTTTTTAATTATTATTATTTTTTTTTTTTTGCGTGTGTGTGTGTTGTCCCAAATGGCTCTGACTATTACTCTGTGATGAATTTTTTCTTAGATAGCAAGATAAATCAGTGCCTTAGCTAGAAAGATTTCCATTTTCATGTATTGTTTTTTTTCCATAGGTTAAAGTTAACTTTGTCAGGTAAGAGATACATACATACATGCAAACATATATATATATATATATATATATATATATATATATATATATATATATATATATATATATATATATATATATATATATATATATATATATATATGTATATGTATATGTATATGTATTTGTTTATATATTTATTTGTTTATTTATATACTTATATATATGTATTTATAATTTTTATGATTTTATTTTATTGCACAAGAAACATCTTATATAAGGAAGATATCTTTTTCCTTTGTAGCAGTTTTATGAATTGGAATTATGTGTCTAGATATAGTAATTTTATTCTTTGGTGACAAGAATAAGGATTTTTCAGTTTATTTTAGCATTAGAAAGTGTTTTTGGATAAAGTCTGAGATTTTTTTATCTGTTGAAGAGAAAGGCTTGGTAGGTTTGTAGCTTTTTTTCTTCATTTTTACAGTCTTAGAATTTTTAGATTAAACTATTATGGAAAAATTACTTGCTTTAATGGTTGTCATAAATTTTTTTGCTTATTATTGCTTTTCACAAATGTACAGGATAAAATGAACATTAAGTGAACATTGAGTATGATGATGAAAATGTGATGAACATGTACAGATGTTAGAATGGGCCTAATATATGTTTACGCTTTGAACAATTAAACATTTTATCTGTCAAAGATAAAAAAAACATCCTTTATAATTAATGCTACCACATATGAAGTCTTTTAAGTAGTATGACATATATATGATTTATGATAGAGGTCCTTATATGAACATTTTTATTCTGAAGAAAATATAATTGCTGAAAATACCCCCCCCCCCCCTTTTTTTTTTCTTTCTTTTTTTATATAGCCTCGAGTCTTACTAATGCCATTATAGAATTCAGGCTCTGTTTCAAAACACTTCCGGACAGTACACTTATTTTCATTAAAATTCACAACCTAAATATTTATTTGTTTATTTCAATATCCGTATAAACCATTATTCTAAACCCCTCATCTAAATAAGTGCAAACCATCTCCAAATGGCACAGTAAATACACACAAGTACTGATTGAGACAAAGGAACATCGCCACAGTTAACATCCAAGTAACAACAAAAATGCGTAAGTGACGTTTTTAGTGAAAGTAGCAAAAGGTAATCAGTTGAACGAATCCCTTGTTAATGGTAAGAGGTAAATAACTCATTCCACAAATTGTATGTTCAATATTATGTTTTGTGAGTACTTTAGAAAATTGCAGTATATCTGGTCACTAGTTACAGTGTGCGTGATTATCACATTTGAGGTGGTCAGTAGGTATTGATTGACATGCAATATGCTGCAATGCATCTCAGCACTATCACATGTATGAATATTAGGAACTCACAAGACCTACTTGAGTTTTGGTAGGATATTTGCTGATCATCCCTGACATTAGTCAATTTCTGGAAACTTGTAAACGAAAAGTCCGTAATTTTTGTTAGGTTGTAATCAAATTTAAATTCCTACATTAATTACATAAATTTTGACGAGTCAGTTAATCTGTAATAGACAAACGGAACATAGTGTTTTTCAAAGGAGACTTGGTAGAAGTCATGAATACTGTATATTTTCAAAAGGCGAATCGCTGAAACTTTGAGTAAGCCAAGGAACCAACATTGTGTAGGTGATAACATATTTGGTTTGATTGATACACAAAACATTGGGTCGGTAACAAGTTATGATATGGATTACTTATATTTAAAACATGGACACTATCCAACATAGTTTTATTTTATGATTTTTTTTTTATACAGATGGTTCCATAAGCACATGGTCACCAAGGAATAAATTAATAGGCCTAGTTCAAACAATAACCATGGTGGATATTGCATGTATACATGTGATTAGGGCATCAACTTGTTAGATATTTTTATCTCTGTTAAGACACCAGTCTTGTCATTTGAGATAAATGGCAGTGGTATCTGGTTGATGTTTAGAAGATAGTGTTAAACAAAAGAGAGGAAGAAAACAATTCTTTAATTAACACCATTTTAAATGAGACTTTGCCGGAGACCAGAAACTTTCCATGATGAGCTTCCAGTAAAAGTCAAAGGAACTCTGTTATATATATGCATTTCCTCATAGTGGATAGGATTGAACTTCCTAAATTGGCCTAAATCTTCTTCTCTGTATATTGTAAATGTTGTGCAGA
>BOPN01000807.1:107500-110000 GCA_017312705.2 Penaeus japonicus
TATTATTATTACTATTTTTGTTTTGTTTTAATGATTTTCATAATTTTGTTTAGTTAAATTTTATTTTACCCATGCATGACTTCCTTCCCATGTAACAGTCCATTATTCTGTTTATATGTGTATTTTTTCCCTCTCTTTCTCTTTCTCTGTGTCACTATATTCTTGCATCTTCCTGTTTGATCCCGACAGCAAATTAAGAAGCTGAAGTGTGAGGTGTGAGGTATTGAATAAAAGCATTGGTGTGGAGTGGGATTGTTGTGTTTAATCTTATCACTTCTTCCATCTTTTATTGCAAATATCTCTTTTTAAAATTGTGCTACAAAATTTCATATTGTGTTGTCTATTTCTAAATTTGTATCAGTTTGTTTTCACTGTGATATTGGCATTTGGCATCTAAATTTAAGGCTAGATTAAAGACTAGGAATAATGAGATGTGTCTGTATATTATCTATGTTAAGTATGGTATCCTGTATAGATGGTGAACAAATCCATTTATTCAAATTTGTGAAATTTGTCAGTGTGATGGTTGCTGGGTAGGATGAAGTGATGCGTTACATTTTCCATTTCAAAAACGAACTTGTCAGGTGTCATAGCATATGAAGTTGAGTTATTATTATCATCATTATTGTTGTTATTGATATTAATATCATTATTATTATTGTTATTATTATTAATATGAAGACTCTGTCCTTAAGTTCTGAAAAAAAAAAACTTTTCCTACCTTTTCATTTTGGAACCCTCCCTTACCCCTCCACACTCAGACTGCCCACTTCTCTCTCTGTTGAAGAAGACCTCTCAACTTCCTATACTTGTTCATTCTCTTCAGTAATGTTTTTCTTCTCCTTTCATTGTTTATCACTCTGGTTTCTCTTTTTTTTCTCTCTCTCTCTCTTTCTTTTTCGTTCCCCTTTCTAGAAATACTTTGTTGGCAAAGGTTCCTTCTTCAATAATCACCTCAACCTGTACATTCTCTATTATTTTACACATTTTTCATACATATAGGAATACTAGAACTTGCATTTCTTTAGGAAAATGTTTCCTCGGCATGTTGCCACTGTGGAATATAATTATTCATTGAAGAAAGATGTGATATTGTTTACATGTATATTTAATTAACCGTTGATCCTGCTCTGAAAGTTAAAGGAGATTTTTTCTTGTCTT
Source organism: Penaeus japonicus (assembly GCA_017312705.2). Lineage (NCBI taxonomy): Eukaryota > Metazoa > Arthropoda > Malacostraca > Decapoda > Penaeidae > Penaeus > Penaeus japonicus. Next base: position 108,662 of record BOPN01000807.1, read on the forward strand.
TTTTGTGGAAGGGAAATAGGAACTCATGTGGGATACATGTAGGTTAGGTTTTGAAATGCAGGTACTATATATACACACTAACTCTTTCTTTCTCTCTCTTTCTCTTTCTCTCTTTCTCTTTCTCTTTCTCTTTCTCTCTTTCTCTTTCTCTTTCTCTTTCTCTTTCTCTTTCTCTTTCTCTTTCTCTCTCTTTCTCTCTCTTTCTCTTTCTCTTTCTCTTTATCTTTATCTTTATCTTTATCTTTATCTTTCTCTTTCTCTTTCTCTTTCTCTTTCTCTTTCTCTCTCTCTCTCTCTCTCTCTCTCTCTCTCTCTCTCTCTCTCTCTCTCTCTCTCTCTCTCTTCTCTCTCTTTCTCTTTCATTCTCATTTCTCTCTCTCTTTCTCCCCCCACTCTCTCTCTCTCTCTCTCTCTCTCTCTCTCTCTCTCTCTCTCTCTCTCTCTCTCTTTCTCTCTCTCTTTCTCTCTTTCCCTCTTTCCCCCTCTCCTTCTCTCGCCCTCCTTCCTTTCCTCACCCCTTTCTGACACACAGTTTATCAAGTTTATCAAATATGAAGAACAAAGTTTTGATACTAAAATCTTGAAAGGGAGAGCTCATTTCCAGATGCAGATAGTATTATGTGCATCTGAATATTCTTGGGGAACTAAGTCAGTCACAAAATCCCTGCAAATACTGATCAGCATCACTGATTTAAAACTTAACGAACAAAGGGGATGGTGAGCAGTATTATTTGCGCAAGGGCACACAGGTTTAAGGAAGCACAAAGGCAGTCTCCTCCACTTTCAAGTTCACTGCTCAGTATTTACAATGTATGAACTGCTAGTTTCAATTCTTTTATCATAAACAAAGAGTCAAAACTGGTGGGTTACACATTGGCATCGCTGAGGGGTGAATTTGGAAGTGGTGGGGACTGTGCAGTTGTAGTGAATATCGTACTTTAAAGGTATGTTCCCCTTCTAAATAACATTGTGCTTGTAATAAACATACTTATGAACCTTAGTCACAGGTCATAGTAATAGTTTTGGTGGATGTTTAGTTTCAATATATCACAATTGAGCCTGATTGACAATTTTTTTTTAGGTATTTCTGATATATGTCTTAAAACCACAGTTTTTCTTTTACACTTCTTGTTGAGTGTTTGTCACTTATACACATTTCAAGTTAGCACCCTTTTCATCAAGCATGATCCCAGCATATTCATCGTCTCCCAACACAGATATGTTTTTCCTCTCCTTTTTTTATTTTTTTCTCTCCAATAGGTCTCTGTCCTTATTTTATGTAGTTAAGCACTCTTTTTTTTATCCTTTTTTTTCTCATAATCACAAACCTTTCTTCACC
>BOPN01000807.1:120000-137500 GCA_017312705.2 Penaeus japonicus
GGATGGTGTGGAAGGCTGAAATTGTTGTTGGTGGACTGAGGGACAAGTATCCAGCCCCAGAAACCATTGACAGGAATTCGGTGCTCAAGTCTCACTCAGTTGAGCAATATGCCTTTGCCTCACGCCTTCTGCAGCTTCTGTATGCACTTCAGGTACGATAGTGTTTATGAATGATGGGAGCTTGATTTTCTATGATAACAGGGTAAAGCAGCAGTTTATAAATGTATGTTACAGTGATTTTTATGCTTTGTTCTTTACATTTGTGTATAAGTAACATAAGTGAGGTACTTATAGCAGCTCTTTAGGTATGGTTTCTCTGAAGGATTATGTATTAGAATGAAAATTTAGTTATGTTTTTAAAAAATTGTGCAGTCACATGCAACAGTTCCGTAATCTATGTCCCGTATTATTTCTGTACAGGATAATTTGATCTTGGTGTTAAAAAGGTTGAAAAAATTCCATTATTGTATGGCAAAGCCTAATACAAAGACTCTGGCAAAGCAGTCAGTGTCTTGATTTTAGTCTCTTTGTTCTAGATCAATTTCTTTAAATATTACTGCATCTCCACAGGCTCTGCTGCACCAATATGAACAAGTGCTCAATACATGCAGCGTAGATGTGTTCCTCAAGCTGGGAACCTTGTATGGAGAGATGGCCTCCCACGAGCGTAACATCGACTTCTACGTAGACCTTCTCAGGAAAGATCAGGTAGGGATCATGACAAAGACTGTATTGGGTCAGTATTGATGCAGATAATGCCTCACATTAATAGAGTTTTTCCTTGCTAAATTTCACAATATTGTTTAAAATGTTGATTTCCTCATGTCACTTTGTTTAACCCACACTGGACGGGTGGTACAGTACTGTACCGCGCATTCAAAAGCCCAGTGGCCGGGTGGCACAGTATTGTGCCAGCCATTCAAATGATTTAGGCCTAATAATTCAAACGCCCCGGCATTGGGACATTCAAGGCTAGAATTCCCCCGTCGTGGATGGGTTAAGAGTGATAACCTCTCTTAGGAATGTCTGTTTTCTGTTCTTGTTTTGCTTTTCAGTTTAGTAATTGGTGTGTGTGTAGGGGGAGGGGGATGTTGTACAGGTAGAGTCTTCATGCTGTCTTATATGGGGGGAAGGAGTCTCTCCCCATCAGCTCCCAAAGGAAAAAAGGGAAATCTATTAGTGAAATACATTTACTCTCATTGTAAGATATGCCCCAGTATTGACTAATCTTTGTCTTCAATATCGCAGCTTGATGAAAATACACCAATGGATGCCTTGGAGAAAACTGTTGGGTACTTCTCGACAGTGTATCCCGCTCATCTTGCTGCCGAGAAGATCAACCAGTCTCTCTACCTTTGCGATGTGGCAAGAGTACTGTCCTCAGGAACTGATGCTTCTGCTACTTACAGCTCAGCCATCCTTACAATGTTACATGTAAGTAGGATTTTTATGCTAGCTCAAAAGAATCTGCCATCTCTTCTTCTTGATTCTTAAATCTTTTTTATTTTTTTTCTTCTTCTTCAGGTGTAAATGATGCTGAGAAAATTTGACTATATTTGGTATAAAATCAATGTGTTTGGGATATACGTCAATATTTTATGTTCTAGCAAAGATTTTGATCAGAGTTAACAGTGACAAATAAGGGGAAATAATTCTGATAGTTTGAATAACTAAATGTTCAGAAAATTGAGATGGAAATGTTGAAAACTGACCGACAATTACTTCTAGGATCAGCCTAAGAGAGAATAAACTGCATTCAGTACCAGGTAGAAGTGCAATTTATCCCCATTTTGATTTTGTCATGAACAGCCTCAACATGAATCATCTGAAGTTGCCTTAGTGTGCCGCGATATTGTGAGTGCCAGCAAGGACATCCAGGGAGCCGTTAAGAGGATACGCCGCAGGATGCCACAGGATGGGTCTGTGGGGCCCCTGAGCTACCCCCAGGACATACAAGAGGCCCTCACCAGCGCGATCGCTAACATTAACAACGCGACTCGTGCCTTGAGACACGTGAGCAAGGCCTGTCAGCAGCATACTTCACTCTTGGCAGGTAAACATTTTGATTTTTGTGTCATCATTCTTCAACATAGGTTTATTATTTGTCTTGTACATTTTCGCCCCTTGGATATAGGTATATTGCTTGCTACTATTGTGTATTGTTTGGACATTTGTAGTGGGTCATTATTTTTGGCAAGGAAGTAATTCATCATGTGTCATCATATTATCAGGTGAATTGATATTCATTGCCATTTGAATCTTCCATTTCTGTTGTCACATACAAAGGTTAATTACATTATGTTAATAATAAAAAGAATGTCAAATGGTAAGATTTCTAATCTTTCTTCCAAGATACTGAGAACGGCATCTTAAGCGAGAAGCTGAAGGAATTCATCCATCAAGCCACAGACCTCATCTACGGCAGAGAAGACCTAGGACCAGAGTCACTCAGGCTGTCCCTGAGTCGCACCCAGAACGACATAAATCGTATTGCTAACACTCTTGAGAAGGGAGAGTATGACTTCGACGGGTCTGTCGAGGAGAGGGTAAGATGACCATATTGATGCGGGAAACCATTGGCAAAAAAGATTTATGAAAAGATTGCATATCATGGATCTGATCTTGTTTTTTGTATAATCTATTTTTTCAGTACAATCATTAACTCTGTAATTTATATACTGTGATGTGTTTGAGCAGACAGTGCAGCCCGTGTTGCTGAGAGCCCAAGCCCTGAAGGATGAGATGAAGGACACAGAACACATCAAATACAAGTTAGAAAACAAGGAACAAGACCTCAAGGACTTGAAACTCACCCTGAAGCAGAAGAATGAGGAGCTGAGCGAGATGACAGTCCGAAGAGACCTGGCTGAAAAGAAGCTATCTACGGCTACGAGGGATTCAGACCTCACCATTGAGAAGCTGCAGAGGAAGTTAGACGACACCTTGATGATGCTGCGGCGCAAGGAAAAGGTACGTGATGATAATGCGGTGTGATCTATATCCTCATCCTCTTTTGTCTTGGATATTAGCAGAGACATTTTGGAGTGGCAGGTACTTGTAATTATATATATTTTAGATGCAAGAGCCTTCTATATACCCTTCCAAGGCTAGTGTCTACAAAGACTTTTCTTGCAGGAATATGATGAAACAATGGACCATCTCCAAAGTGACATTGAGAGCTTGGAGACGGAGAAGGGTGAACTTCGTGAGAAACTCAAGGCTCTCAACAAGAAGACTTTGTATGAGGCTCTGTCCAAATCATCTCCTTTGACTGGTATGTTTAATTACAGATTGCAATTTTGTTTGTGTAAGATAATGTGGTTAGGCAGTTTTGTAGGTATTGAATGTGCTGGTAACTTTGGCTAAGACCCCTCTCATACATTCCATATCGATTCCTTAAAATGTTTTTTTATAATTTTTTTCTTCTCTTTTTTTTTTTTAAATTGTCCTGTTTCTGTTTCAGGAGGTGTTTCTCCTTCCTCTCCCACGACCCCATCCGCAGCTGGGGTAGGCCCCACAGTGGGTGGTGGTGTTGTGCGTGACTCCCCCATGCTCCTGCAGCAGATCAATGACCTCCGCACAGCCCTGAATCATGCAACTGCGGCCGCCCACTACAACACAGCCCACCGCATGCATCGCCAACTTGCCGCTCTCAAACCCATCAAGGTAGAGATTGATTTTGATGGTGGTTCTTTCCCTGTTCTTTCACAAGACTTTTCAGTGTAGTTGAAGATGAAATCTGGGCTACCTTTTCCTATATTTTTTACTTGGTCTTTTTTCACTTGTTCTTTAGTTTTTCTATGCATGTTTTGTCGCTTGTCGCGTGAAAATATTCTCTCTTAAAATGGCGATGATGGAGGCATTAAAGTGAAACCAAGTAAAGAGATGGAAAATTCAAAGACACAGGCCAGTCATTTATTCCTTTCTTTATTTGTTTGTGTGTGTGTGTGTTTGTGTTTTAGCATTTTACCAACATCTCCATAACAATAATTATACCTATTCCCACTAGATCCACCAGCTCGGCACAACGGGTGAGGAGAAGAGAGACAAGACCAAAGAAGAGGCGGTCGCAGGGGAGAAGAAATCCATGGACCACATCAACCAGCTGACCCGCCAAGCATCGCACATCCAGAAGGTCAGTCAAAGTCAAAGCTGTCTCAGGAAATGTGAATTTTGTCACGTGTTATTGGTTGCATTTATGATGCATCTTTACTCTTGACTCGTCTCTGTGAGTGTGTGCATACTTCATGTGTTTATTTGTTTGTTTGTTTAGATATGTATTTTATGTATTGTTAAATTTTTTAAAATTTGTCATTTCAGGAGGTGCACAACATGATCACAGGTGTAGAAGTGGTTGACTTGAGTAAACGTCGAGCAGCCACTCTGCCGTGCACAGACCTAGCCTCACCTGCTAACCATCTTATCAATTACAACAACAGGATCAACAATTTACGCTCTCAAATAATATTACTTCAGGTAAGAGAGAGACCAGGCTAAAATAACTGCCACTCTGTAAAACACGTTACTGAAAAAATAAATGGTGGTGCTATTATTCAATTCAAATGAAATCAAATTGCTTTTTATTGCTACTGCAGGATGAGATCACAAAGGCAGTGGCTACCATGAAGCCAGGAGGAAGCGTGGAAACTCCTCTCTCTACATTCCCTTCGCCACAACTAGCCAAAGTGAGTTCTAATTAAGCTGTATGTGAAATATAGGTTTATACTTTACCAGATGTCATTATCTTAAGAGTGGATCAAAGTAATCGTGATTACTTATAGGTATTGCTAATAAATTGTCAAGGATATGAAAAGTTCTCTACTCTCCTGCAAAAATTCAAAATTTTGATAAGAACCATGAACATATAAGTGCACAGGAGACTTAACCCTTTGGCCGCGGTATTTTTAAATAAGTTTATACAGCCTTGTGTCGATATTATCATATGTTGCCTGGCCCATCCGCATCTAGGCCTATTGCTTGCCGTGACAGCAAATGATGCCATCCGCGACCAATGGGTTCAGGATTACTAGCCAATGCTCAGCTCTCCTCTCCCTCCTCCACAGGCAATGGGTGAGCAGGACCTGGTGTGCGTGGGTCGCTTGAAGGTACCCTCTTCCACGGAGACCTCCAAGGAACCCGTCCCTGTTATCCTCCAGCCAGACCACCTCAAGAAGCTCCACCTGCGGCTCTTGAAGTAGTTTGGAGTCTGGGGTCATCTTCACCAAATATCTTACCATGTAGAACCACTGTAATGCCTGCTTCCATCAAGTCCATAGGGCTTGTGTGTTGACTGATGATGATAAGAGAGGAGGGGGAAAATGTGATAGGAGAATGTAAATACATTATATAATTTCATATTTTTTCTTACATTTTAGGAAACAGAGAGGCATGGGTATGGGAAAAGTTTGGCATGTAGCACTCTGTTTGGGTTGTTAATAAAGAAATGCGTGACTTGAAATCATACTAAAGAGTGGAGCATCTGCCTGGCTTTCAGTGTTTGGATTATGAACCAAGCATAAACTAATGTTGTTTTTTTTTCATGTGAGATGATTAGAAACTGTAAATAAAGTTGATTTTACAAGCAAAAATTGTATGTATTTTTTACAAGGTTAATGCAGACTTATTATTGTAGGGTATTTATGCATTTTATATTTATAACAATGCTTTTATTTATGTGTATGAAAAAATATTTCAGTGTTGTAATATTGATAAACTGTGTTTGCAGTCCACATATTTATTTTTAAGTGTTCCAGTTTTTCTTTGCATTAAAAGTTCACATTGCATTATTCAAAGTGAATGAAACATATGAATTAAATTAATTAGACAAGATAATTGAGTTGTGACTACGGTTATCACATATTGCATAACTGATATGCTTCTGAGATCAGCTCTACAACACTGTTAAACAACATAAAAGTTCTAAGGTAAATGTGTGCCAAGATAATGTCATAGGAAGCTTTACAGTTTGAGAGCAAGTGCAGTTTGGATATTATAATTTTGTAGGTATCACCATGGCAGCTTGTTTACACCTACAACTTATTTATTTTCTCAATATTGTTATCAGATGTTTAGAGGCACCTGTAGATGCTTCTTTTAAAAAAGTAATAAAATGAGTATGGTAATCTGCTTCTAGCTTGATGTGCAGAATTTTTTACTTGTTTGAAACAACTGTAATATTCTTTAGTAAAGGTACAGCTTCTAATTAATTTTTTACATTCATTGTAGTGTACCACGGTTAGAAGTATAATGTGCAGTTGTTTATTAAGAATTTGAATTGAACCCCAGTGTAAATTGCATAATGAATATGCAATGGAGTGTCAGCTTTAAAACTATGAGATAGCCTCAAAGGTTAATTCTTTGCTTTTCCTGTAGTTGTAGTATAACAGTCCATTATTTTCAGTCTTTTGAAATATTGAGTGTCCTTGAGAACTAAATGACAGGATTATCAGGTGCCCAAAACAAAATAGCATTGATATATGCGAGTGCTGCAAAGCAGTGTGATTGCAGACTTCCTCAATTTTGGTACTGTGTGAACTTTATGCAAAGAGCAGTGACGGAGAGATCAAGCACATACCCGCATCTGGTTGGTTCTATATCATGTATAGAAATGCAAGTTCATGGTGGTGGGTATGCACAAAGCTTTAATTCTTTAGCTTTATTATAAGCTGAGAAACTCCTTTTTCCCCTTTTAGTTTCACAGTATTAATAAGCTTTTTAATTTCTAATATAATGTAGTATGCATTTTCCTGCTTTTTCTGATACTTTTTTTTTTTTTCCAAAATATGTAATACAGCTGAATAACTGTGGACAGATCTGCACAAAGTCATTTTCATTCAAAAGCAGTATGTTTCCCTCCTAATGTACCAGGTGGATTTTCTGATATTTTCATATTCTAATGAACTCAGTGTTTAGGAAACCAAAGGTGTTACATTTCTTTCTTGTTCGTTGAACCACTTGCAGACATATTGAAGATAATGTTAATCTCTCCCATGTGCTAGTATGTATAAGCCAGGCAAAGCATTATTAACTTTACAGTAAAAAAATCACAAAAAAATTGTCTTTTTTTTCTCAACCTGTGTCCATATATCTCCTATTATAAAATCTTTGCTATGTGTTGTATTATGTGTGTGGTTTGATGTAATCAACTTCTTTCATTGCAAGGCAATGCTATATAAGTGTTAAGAGGCCAATAAGGCTAGCATTGTTATTCAGAGCTGGCAAAACTGAAAAGAATTATATACCTTCTCTACTACTTTCCTCATAACATGGGGCAATTGTGATCAGATTCATACTTGAAGTATAATTTTTTCTTGGAAAAGATTCCTTACAATTATAAACAACAGAAAATGCAAAATGAAAGTACAAAGTCAACAACTTGTATGATCTTATCTTGTTTCCTAAATCTATTGGATATACTGTACCATTAAACCAATGTGTGTACAGCAAGTGTTTGGCCAAAAGACAAAAAATGTATGAGAAAAAAAAAACAAAGAAGAGAGAAACATATATTAACCCATCCACGACGGGGGCATTCTAGCCTTGAATGTCACAATGCCGGGGCGTTCGAATTATTAGGCCTAAATCAATTGAATGGCTGGCACAATACTGTGCCGCCCGGCCACTGGGCTTTTGAATGAGCGGTACAGTACTGTACCACCCGTCCAGAGTGGGTTAAGACTAACATGAAATACAGATGTGTTTGGATTGGATATGTTGATGACTTGCCATTACCTACTTTCATTAACCCATTCGTGCCGGGTCAATTATTTACCTGATATTGCTCCCTCCATGAAGATAATAAGCACACACAGCCTCCAAGTGCTAGATCTCTCCTGGCGTGATACCATGCTATGCTTCACAGAGCGCTCTACACCCGCCCGATTTTGTGGGATGCCGAGATTCGTTTTTTGTATTTTTTCTTTTTTTTGATAAGTCAAGAACAATATGTCTATAGAAATGTAAGTGGGTTAGCAAGAAATGCTCTCCAAGGTATGATGCATACAAACATGTGGAAATAGATGTTTCAGGATGTATGTGAGAGAGAGAGTGACATTGGGTATGGGTGTCAGTATTTCACTTATCTTGAATCATAACTTTCTTCTTTGTAATAGTAAAGATTTGAAATGATGGCTTTTCTCTTTAATTATTACAAAAAGAAATATCAGAAATTATATATTCTTCTTTTAGTTGTGTCTGAAATGGAAAAAGATGGTGAATATGATCAATATAAAATTGAGTTCTTATAAAGCAATGGGTTCTAAGTGTTTTGCATTCATGAAAATTTTCTCCAAATGGATATCAACCATTTCAGTTCTAAACAATGCTCTGAGGTAAAGCTAAGAAAGAAAATTTTAACTACAATACACCACACACAACATAATGTATACTTTAGACCCCTAAGTTCCTGGTGTGCCTGTGAAGTGAAAGTTTCCCAACTAGTTCTTCCAAGATTTCATCCTCCTCCTCCCCCCGGTGGGTTGCAACCCACAGTTTTAGAACTTATAAATTAGTAAATATATAACACTGCTTTTTCTTTTTCTTTTTTTTTCATGTATGACCAAAGAGTGGAGAGGGAATAAAACATCAAAACAGACTTAAATATTGTATTAGACTTAAATATTGTATTGCCTTATTTCTGCTTTCTAAGTCATTTCTTTATCTTGGAGTGTGCTCAAGTCTGAGGAACCACCTGCTAGATATTCCTCATCTTGCTTTGTGAACTTCTCTGCTAGGTCAGGTGGAACATTAATGCTTGACAGGTCATCCACTCCAATCTCCTCCTCAGTTCTGCATGAAGGGATAACACAGATGTACAAGTCATAAAGAGGTGTTATTTAAACAAATATATATCCCAAAACACCAGGATTTATTCCACTTAAGTCTTGGGATTCAAAACAACAATTTTGCCATTAACCTGACCACCAGTACTCAAAGTTACGCGAGACTAGCTGAGGCTACCAACTGGTCCCAGCTAATGTGTTCTAGACAGAATTTATGAATAATATCTTTTAGGTATCTGGGGATGTATATAACAAATAATTATTCCAAGTCTGGATTCCAAGTATATAGACGATTTCACAAATACTAATATACCTTTGTATACCAACATGCATTATTAATATATTGCAAGCAAAAATCAAGTCACTTTTCAGTATCACACCATGGACCTTATCAAGTACATGGAAATATATCCTAGACCAGGATTTGGTTGCAAACTTTTCACTTCTATATTTAAAAATTTTAAAAAATCCAATACCTGTATGTGATAAATATATAAAGTTTCAAACCAAACAAAAACAAATCCATCCAGAAATTATAAAGAAACGCCTGAATCTACACCAACAACGACGTTTCTCCATCTACTTACCTGACAAGGAGGTTGACAACGTCTTCATTGAGCATGATACAATTGCGGTCCTCCTCCCACTTGTGGTGTTCTCGTAGAATCAGGTAAGCATTCTGACTCCTCATGAGCTCTCTCCCTTCACGCGTCACACACAGCTGCCCGTGCATGGGTTGGGATTTAGTAAAAGCATAATACTTTTTCTCTCTCATATGATGATCACAAGGGTGGAGACAGTGCAAGAGTAAGGTGCTTAATTCATCGCTTAACCCTCTCTGGACGGGTGGTACAGTACTGTACCGCTCATTGAAAAGCCCAGTGGCCGGGCGGCACAGTATTGTGCCAGCCATTTAATTGATTTAGGCCTAAGCGCTCGAAAGCCCCGGAATTGTGACATTCAAGGCTGGAATTCCCCCGTCGTGAGTGGGTTAAAGGAGATCAACAATCTAAAATAATCATTTCATCAAAATAGTTTTCTTTAAACACAAACACCCTTCCCTGAAGCACGCACATACATACACACATACATACATAAAAGCTAATTTTATGCTTATCTTCTGTTATGCCACCCTTGAATCTCATATCACAAAGAACCTTATATACCAAGTAAGAGTGTGAGAAAGTGGGAGAAAAATACCATACCTGCATCAATGCCTCTAGAACCAACTTTCGTATTTCTGTCACCGGTTCTCTTATTTTATCATCAGGGAGGAACTGAAGGTCTACAGGCAGCGAGTCATTCTCCTCTTCGGTGAATGTATCTGGTCCAGCAAGAGGGAGGAGTAGGCGTGGCACTAAGTCCACCTCTTCCCCCATAAGCCATGGGTGCTGCTCTGAAACACGGTAAATAAGAATCAATGACTGACATTCTCATAAGAGCATCTAAATATCTAGCTATCTTTTTTGTTCTTTGTACCTGAAGCTCAATGCCTACCTGAAGGCGTCTCCAGTCAAAATAAAAACTTTTAAAATAAAGAACAGCATTTAATATCTTGTTTAAAGAGAAATTACCAAAGAAAAGAAAAGAAAAGAAAAGAATTATATCCAATTGACAACAACCTTCTAACATCATTCCTCTACTAACAGCTTTCTATTTTTCAAACTGAGACAAGACTGATCTGAGCAAAAGATCTGAAAAGCCACAGCCCTTCCCTAAGTCTGACAGTTACCTTTCTCAAAGCAGCAGTTATGGATGGTGGCTACTGTGGAAAGCCTTCGCCCTTTCGAGGGTTGGTATTCCATAAAGGAAAGGAGTCGTTGAAAGATGAAGGAGTTTTTGTCCATAATTTGTCTGCAAGATGAAAAGTTTTCCATATCAGCAGTAATGATTTGTTTGAGAGTAATAGCATTATTTTCTTTTTCTCAAGCAAGTATTTAGAAAACAATATGTTAGAATTAACAGATTACATATCTTCTCTCAATAAACACTTACTTCCTGCCTTCAACAAGTTGTGAGAAGTTAGTGATGACAGGTGCCAGTAGGTGCAACTTCCCTCCCTTTTTGTTGTATTCTATCTGACAGAAGACACTCATAAGGCCCTCTAACTTGGTTGGTCCTTCATTTACCCGATCAAACACTTTTTGGCAATGTTGCTTGGTCATGGAGAGGTTTGATAAGACTCCACATGCAAAGTCAGCATGGGGGTACTCCTCATCAATAATGCACTGCAATGTAAAAGCTCAAGTTTTAAAATTTGGCCTTCCATACAGGTTATTTTAATGAACAGATCTTCAGTCAGTTCATAATATTGCAGCTGTTGCATCTCACTGTACATATCTTGGCTTTGCAATGCTAACAAAAATCTTGTGCATATATTATATAAGGAAAATAATATGAATTTTAATCAAAGACGCATGTTAGAGAGGTATAGGAAGCATAACCTCTCTCATCTTTAAATACCAGTCTCTCAAAAGGTAATTTATCAACATTAACCCTCTCTGGACGGGTGGTACAGTACTGTACCGCGCATTCAAAAGCCCAGTGGCCGGGCGGCACAGTATTGTGCCAGCCATTTAATTCATTTAGGCCTAATAATTCGAACGCCCCGGCATTGGGACATTCAAGGCTGGAATGCCCCCGTCGTAAGTGGGTTAAGTCATTAGAGATCCCTTTAATGTCTATATAATGTGAATGATTTTGGTACTATTCTAAAGCTACTTAAAAGTTCTACAAATCTTATGCATTATCTATTTCATTTTGTGAACAGAAATATTTCTAGTGAATGATTTTACTGTTAAAATTCATGATTATTTTGTCATGAAATCAAACGTCTATAAAAAAAAAGTTGGAACATTTTTCCTCTTCAACAATGAAGCAACATAAGTGATGAACACACTTAAACTCCCAAATGAACATTAGACATCAACACTAGACCTGTCAGTCTTGGTCTCATTAGTTTTAGTAACATAGTTTTTGTTTTGTTTTCTTGATCTTTTAAGTACGGGATTGATTATTGTAGATGTGATGCATGTGTATGCCACGACTACTCATTAAAAATGTGATTCATTTTTGCTTCATCTTTAAATATTGAATGGTGTGCCTTTGACCCCAATGTCCTCAAGTCATAGTGTTAAAAAAGATGAATATGTAAATTTGAAAGCAATAAGTAAATACACTAAAAAGAAAAGAGAAGGAAAAAAATATAAGCTAATATGAAAATAAGCATCAACGCTCAACTAAACTGCTCTATTACCTTGACCATTTCTCCAACGATGTCAAAACCCTGAAGTGAAAGGAGAACTTCAGCTCCAGATTCTTCTGCAGAAATGTTTACAAAAGTTCTCATGGCGTCTTTGGCTGTATACACTTCCTCGTCTCGAATAAGGCGTGCGACTGCCGTTAGAATTTTTGGCTTTGAACACAGGAGTTTGAGGCCATCAGGTGTCCCTGTTAATTCTGTAATAATAAGGAAGTTAATGAATAAAAGCTCTGACCTACATCTTAACCTTATTCTCTCTCATTTTCTTTCAGGCTTTTAATCTGTAATTTTTTAATCTTACTTTTCCCAATCTTTACTAAATTTCCTTTGCCTTCCCTTATTATTACTTACTTCACACTTCTCTTTCTAACACATTAACCAACATCTGTAATTTATTCACCATAAAATCACAACCTCTAATATTTATAAAATATGTACACATCTGAGCAAGTAGATAACTAATATTTGGTTAACTTACGCGCCACTGTCATGCACGAGGCACTCTTCACGTCCTTCCGTCCATCTGGTGCGAGGAGTTGGACCAGCTCATCAAACTGATCCATATTGTCTGATGTTTTTTTGCTATATTATTTGAAAAATCTTCAACACATTATCTGAAAGGGTATGAAGGTAGTGTTATGGCTACGCAATATGAATTGGTAATCAGTTTAATGGGTGGGTTATTACACGGATTAACGCTTGCTTTCCTCTGTCATGAACTCCTAATATCTCATCCCACTTCTTTATCTAGTCTTTTTACATTTCACTACACTCCCTGACTATTGGTTGTAAAGAATAATGGGTCTTGATCTGGATTCTAGTCTGGCCGTTTTAATCTATTGCGGACGGGTGTCATGACATACATGATGTAGGAGCTTTGGCCTGACAACGGGCGTCATGATGTACATGACATTCGGGGATTTTGGATCACTGTGCTATTTCAGTTTTATTGTGCTATGAGAAATGACTGAGTGATAATGGCAATTGCTGTCATAATTATTATAATTACTGTAATATTAATCTAACTTAATGTCCAAGATCTAGATGGCACCACTTTCTCCTAGCACCAGCAGGAGAGAGAGCCTTGAATGGCACCCATCCACGATCTCTAGCAAGCACTATCTTTATAGAGAGATGGCACACAGCAAGTTGACGACCCCTTGCTCTAAAGTACCGCCAATGAAGGATGTGCAGGCAGAACGAGAAGAGGAAGATGACTCAATCCATACCCAATGTCTAAAATGTGCTCCTGTGCCAATATGGATGCCTTTCACTGAGGCCTCACAGTCACAAGCACAGGTTTCCTTCCTCTTCCCTACCCCTTCATGTTATCTTCATTGCAGGTAGTTATATGTTTCTTATTTATTAATGACAGCACAAAAAAAAAAAGTTGCTATTTGTCCTCCCATAAAACTGCAATACTTCCATCACACTGAGTACATAGAAAATAAAGGGCTAATACGGATCATATACTACAATTTTAGTCAACACAGTGCAGCATTTATGGAGCCTGTCATATGGCACATGTAAGTCTCTAAACTCAATAAAACACACATAAAATAAAACAAAAAAACGGCTCTAGTTTTACAATGAGTATTTGAAAGAGAGTGGGAAGATTCAAATTATTTTGCTTCAAGCTGTCTCACTCTAAAATAAAACCTATCCTAGAGACTGGGCAAGCGAATCTATCCCTATCCGCAATGGGTTAAGGTTCCACATATGCCCTCTTCTCCAGCACCATCTAATATGCTTCACTCTTCACTTTCCATTCCATTTATAATTATACAAATCAAAATAAAATCTACTCAGGGAGCTCTCTCCTTTAGCTATATTACACCAATCTTCTCAATCTTTTTACACATTCTAAGTTTCTCACTTTTGGTACAGGCTAGGTGGTTCTCCTCTGGATAACTTTGCGTATTTACCTATCTTTCTACAGAACTGGAGACCAAGCATGACCCACATATCTAAGATGACTCCTAACAAAGATTTTGTAAACTATGTGGAAGCTTCCAACAAACAGCTCACTAGAGAGACACATGGCAAAACCAACTGAACACCACACTTTTCCATAAAGGATATCACCTTCTAACAAGACCTTTAGATAATTTGGATTAGCAGTTCTCCAGTTATGGAAAATATGCTTACAGGTCTGGCAGAAATAACCAACCCACAGGGGTGTCACTGACTGAGGCAAGAGCATGCTTTTTATCACCTTTACTCAGTGGGCTGCTGCTTCCTAGCCAAGACACATAATGAAAACAACTTATCAAACTGCTGAAAAACATTGGGATGTGCAGTTTATGAGATGGTGATTGATATGATCTAATTTGATTTGATATAGTTTATTTGAAAAAGAGTTTACATGCCCTGCAAAAAGCCAGGGGAAGATGTAAAACATCTATCCAAACTGGCTAAGCTTCTTATTGCGTAAAGGGCTTAGTCAAGCACTAATCTTACATGCCTGAGGGGCTGTATTATACTGGTTAACATATTTACATGTTTTATCTGGTTAGTAAGAAACCTTTTACGTCACTGATCATGTCAAAGACAAGACCAGTGTCTATAATAAAATTAATATAATCTACAAGTGATGTGCTTTGTACAGTGCTGTTTGATTGATAGGATGCAGTTTCCATACAGCAGAGCAAGTAGTGTTGAGACTATAAGATTTAGCTTTTTCTTTGGCACAATTTTCAGTGGTAGTATGTGACTGGTTTTGCATCCAAAACTGCATCCAGCACATATTGTATAGTATAATGATAGCCTATGCATAGCCTGGTTAGTATAACTTGCTGCCTCCATGACAGACCTTTATAAATTTCATAGCACTTGTCCATGTATGACAATGCCAGATAGTGACATGTCCATTCTTTTTCATCTTTTCTGTAACCCATACCTGATCCTCATAATCTCCTAAACAGCTATTAATATGTCTTTTCATCTGAGCAAGAGATAATGGTATAGCATAGTGTGGTTCTTCATAGGAAAGTGCGAATTTGGCTAACTGGTCAACTTTTTCACATGAGGTCTTCCTATATGAGAGGGTATCCAGTACAATGATACTTGTATACCCTGCTCTGAGAGTCTGGAAATTTGATGTAGGATGTTTTTAAGATACCATGTTTTATGGGCTAAATGCAGTGAGTTTATAGAGTGTACCCTGGCTGTCAGAAAAGACAGCCAGGTGGCACCCCTGTTCACTACCTTCCTTTATGGCATGGTATATAGCTAATGATTCAGCATCAGTTATGCTTGCTCAGTCTGAAATCGGCACACTTTCTCTCCAATCCCAGCTGCTCCATGAGGATCAGTGGAGGCATCACAGTAGATTGCAAGTGGGGGTTCACCATCAAGAGGATGGAGGATTTCTTCTATTAATTCCAGGTAATGAGACTACAGTTCTGATGTCAAAATCATGGATTTAGGTCCTGGCAGTTTGTCAATATGGACATATACATGAGTTCTATGCCATAGTGCAGAGAGTTTGGTTTCTGAAATATTAAGAGCATCAATGTTCCACACATTGAAGCTGAGGATGGTCTGGGCAGTTTTGGCTTTCCATTCTAAGTTGGAGTGTATTAGATTGGAATATTGAGACTGAGCAAACCTGACTCTGTGATAGATCTCATTTGCCAGAGTTTGGGAAATATGTGGTTTGAGTAGGAGCAGCTAGATTCTAGTACCAAGAAAGATATTAACTTGGGTAACACGACTGTGGATTGTGGGGAGATCTAGTTCTTTTCTCATGACCAGAACTTAGGCAGTCATTGGGCAGCCAAGTATAATTCTCATAGCCTTGTTCTGCAGAACTTCAAGAGGTTTGAGGGCATTTGGAGGTAACAGTCTAAGAACCGGACTCATATAGTCAATCATGGACCAAACTAAAATACATCAACCTCTGAGAGAAACACCAACATATCTGTTACATATATACAGTAATGGTCTTAAACATTCCAAGCAACATTATTTGATATCTTGAATAATTTCCTTGGTGAGACGAGAAATGCTCGACATGAGGTGTGGAACAATCATCGTAACACCGAGATACATGTAGGAGTCAGTCCTTGCAATAACTTGTCCACCTAAGTTTGGGCAGTTGACGAGGTCTGGATATATGCTTGGTTTTGATAGGGTTGATTATGAGGCCAAGAGAAGCACACTTTTTGCTGAATCTCCTGAGTACATATTCCCCCTATCAAAGACTTGGATGAGGATATCATCCACATATGATATGATATTACATAGGTCTCCTAACTCATTGTTCAGTTTGCAGATAGAGTGCATAAGTATGTTAAATAGTGTAGGGGACAATACTTCCCCTTGTGGGGAGTATACTTTACTCTAGTTTATCGAAAGCACTAAAGATACCTTTGCACCATACTTTAACTTTCTTTGTAGATAAATAGTCCTTTATCCATAGCAGTAGTTTTCCCTTAACTTCCAAAAGAGTTAATTCATGGAGAATTGCTGCTGGAGAAGCTCTGTCAAAAGCACCTGCAAAGTCTATGAAGTATGAAGACTGTGCTTTGCTTCCATTTGGGTAATGTGCTAAACACAGTTGTGTTCCTTTCCCTTTATGGAAACCAAAGATAGATGGATCAATTTGGTCTTTGGTCTGATAAAGAAGATGAGTGAGAAGGATTCTTTCACAGGTTTTGGAGAGACAGGATGTTAGTGAGATCGGTCAAAATTCGTCTGAGCATCCTGGTTTTGGAATGGGAATGATGGTTGCCTGTTTCCAGGAGGTAGGCAGAGTGCCTGTAGCATAGGTTAAGTTGAAGAGATCTAGAAAAGGATTTCTTCCCTTTGCCTGTACCTTAGCAAAGAGCTGGATAATGTCATATGTAATGCCATCATTCCCAGGTGCAATGGATTTGCCAGTTTTAATTGCTGCAAGAAGTTTGTCAGTTGTAAATGGTATGTCAGCCTCATCTATTAATTGACACTGATAATCAATTTCTTTTTTGTGTTTTAAGTTGGAAGAGCACCTGCATATGGATATTGGAAAATTGTCAAGAGAAGAGTCCTCACACATTTTATCGAGAAGAGATGAAGCTACTGTGTCTGGATGAGGATGAGGTGTTGCATTGTATGAATTAGCTTTAATCTTATTGCTATCCTTCCACACTTACTCATGGGAGTCGTAAAGTCAATTGATTCTGCCCAGGCATACAAACTCTCTTCTCGCTTTTGAGTAATCATTTCGTTCAACTTTTTACTACGGAAAACAAGATCCTTAGCTAATTAGAGGTTACTTCCTAAGTGTTTTAGCTGACTCACAGTTGATCGTATTAATTTTTAAAGAAGCTTAATCTCAGAGTCTTTGTCATGCACATTTGACTCTGGAGGTTGGAGACCTATGCATTGTTTTTTGGGGGGGTGAATTTGATTAATAATATTGCCAACTTGCTGACAGTGTTTCATTAAAATTATCAAGATTGATAGGAGCAAAGTC
>BOPN01000807.1:150000-185000 GCA_017312705.2 Penaeus japonicus
CATTGCAAATGTCATACCTCCAAGTAGTGTAGTATACTTCTCAGATCAACCATTTGACAAGCACTACTTATACAAGAAGGAGCACAACTATTCATGTGGATTCCAGACAATGTCTCATTGCTTTTGACAGAAGCTGTTGCTATCATGGGAGCCCTGGCTCATTCATGACAGAGGAAGGGACATGTAATACATACCAATTCCATCATACAGAAGACTATTGGTCGGGTAAGACATGACATGCTAAACTGGATCCCTAATCACATTGGCATTTAGGGGAATGAACTTCGTGATAGACTAGCAGAGCGTGGCAGAGGAGAACCCTTGAATGACCTGGTCATTCAACCAAGCTGAGGGCTCTTAAGACACAAAGCAATAGCTGCAGGACAGGATTGTGGCAGCCTGCAGATACACAGAGAGGAAGTGAGGACGGTGTGTATATAGATACTACAGGGTGTGAGCCTCTACCACTTTCTACAATTGCATTAAGAGGTGCTGAAGTCATTCTTCATAGACTATGTGTAGGATACCACTGTATATGGTGACTCTTTCTCAGACAGTGACCACCAATTGCTACCCCTGGGCCAGTGAAATCATACCTAATGCTTTTTTCATGAATGCTGATATGCCTAGAGGCAATCTGGCCACTATCATAAACTTTTAGCTATGATGATCAGATGAGACATCATCATCACTATTATCATTATGGGCATCAATATCAATATTATCATCATATTTGTCATCATTTGTTTTAGATTAAGCTGCATAGTCCTAACTTTCTCTTTTCATCATTTGAAGGTATTCCTCCGAAGTAGCCCAGAAGCATCAACATCTGTGGTAGTGTGGCGCAGATACTCTGAATTCAGACGGCTGCACAAAGCTATAGGGGAGCTCCACCATAAACTCAGTCTCCCTGGTCAACTCCCACCATTCCCAAGGGCAACCATTCTCAATAGGTAATTTATGAATTGTGAGAGATATCATTAATTTTGTTTTATGTTTCTACAATAGCCTTTTATTGTAGATGATTTGTTTTGTTTTTTTGGCATTTTAATTTGTTCTTAGATATGTATTGCCAGTGTAAAGATTTGTAGTGTTATGTATGTATGTGCGTGTATATATGTGGTATACTATTTTGTTTCTGCATAGAGGGTATTGTATATGTGTTAATAATAATATTCATGTCTGCTCTGTCTTATCTCTTTCTTCTCTGATGCCCGTTAGAGCCAGAAAACTGGTAACCAAGTAAGTTTTTGAAAGGCTTGTCTGCTATACATGTTTCAGCTATCATTCACATGGTGCTTTTTCTCAAGTGTAGCCCCCTTTATTAATCAGTTACATATAAGAAACATCTTTTCATTCCTTCATCCCTTTCACATGATCTTAAGAATGGCATCTGCAATCACACAGGTTCGAAGCAGATGTGGTAGAGACAAGAAGACTGGCAGCTTTGAGTCTCTTAAAGTTTATTGGGCAGCACAACCCCCTCTTCACCTCTGAGGCCTTCACAAAGTTCTTCCAAGTAAGTGTTCAGGATTTTAGATGTCTTTGCAGAGTGTTTCTGCAGGTCTGAAAGCCTCTTTCTTTTTAAAGTCTTCTTGGTTATGGAATTCTGTATTTTACAAATAGTTTTATTATATAGCCAACTGTGTCAAACAGTTCACACTGTTCGTCTAAACTTTGATGTTGTTTGATATCTAAATTATGTATATGACTTCCTATAGCTCACAGATTAAGTCAGGTAATATATTCTATGAGAATTTCACGATAATTAATGTTCCAGAATGAAGAAAGTAGTACACATAAATCCCAAGTGGCCACCAGTACAAGAAAGGATTCCAAGGGAAGGTAATTAGTGATAAGGATTTTGTTGATTGGTGAAATGAGAATTGCATTTAGAATTAGCATAATTCAGACTTAACAATGATAACAAAATTTGAGTGCTTTAGTGGAGACTGAGCCAATATAGCATAATATTAAATGTAATTTTAAAGAGTAATTTGTCAGTACCTTCTGCATGGAAATAAGCACAAATTTCAACAGCTGATGATTGTCATATAAATGATTAAATAATAAAACAATTGAACTATGTTGAATGGTTTGGTAATAAAATTCATTGAGAAAATTAACTGGTGAAATATAAATGCTTGATATTAACTGCATATCTCTCTCTCCTAACTACATCAGATCAAAGGAGTCAGAGGCTTTGGCTACTACTCTTGGCATACAAGCGTCCTCCTCCTTATATTCCCAGCTGAGTGATGGGGAAGATGACTTCAGTCTGTGCTCTAGTTTAGACTCTCCATCAGTTGCTAGCTCTTTTCCTGATGCTCCCGTGTTCCCAGTGTTTGATGTTGCAACAGACAGGATAAAAGAAGGTGCTGCACAAAGCTCTGATCCCAGAACAAGCTCTCTTGCTGAGGCGCCCAGCCCAATCACCACAAATGGCACGATCAAGAGAAAGGACTCGGAGGGAAGCAACATCATTCAAAATCATAAAAATATAGTGCCAAATAGACCAACTGAAGAAAGCCCAAGAGGAATTTCCGACCACCATTGGACTGCAGCCAGTGCTGAGGACAGTGTCTTTAGCTTTCCGAGCATGGGTAAGAGTGGGACGGAACATATGCCAGGGCAGGGAGAAAGGCACCCATCTACCTCATCTCTATCAAGCATATCTTCACAGCCTTTTTGTGTTTATGAGAACCCAGTGCATAATTCCCCCAAACAACACCAGAAGCCCTATCCAGAACTGGATGCACAAGAAGGCCTGTGTGAGTATCCTGCAGATATATATCCTGCACCAAGAAAGGAAACGGGGCACTCACTGCCACCCCTAGATGTCACCAGACCTGTGAACATCACATCCAGAAAGAATTCTGTACCACTTACTCCACTCACACCATTAACCAAAACAGTGACTCCAGTCATTCCAAAAGCCAAGATTCCTACCCCAGAAGATGTTGCCAAAGCCCAGTATATATTTGTTGCTGCAGAGCAGATTTCACAAGCACAGCAGTATGAGCAGCAGAAGGAGTATAAACAGGCCCTCAATATGTACAAAGAAGGAGTTGGAACACTTCTACAGGGAGTGCAAGGTTAGTATTCAATTCAGGATTTAGCTGAGCATAAGATTGATATATGTTTGTCATTTATGAGTATCAGATGTGGAACAAGTCAAGTCAAAAATAAACTTTTGTCAAGTTGTTATTTTTTTATTATTATTATTATTATTTTGACTGCCATTTTTTCATTGAATAATAAGGTATTGAATTGCACACTACCTATTTTTCATATTTACTCAAAATAAGTGTCAAAAAAGGAAAAGCAAGGGCCTGTATTGGTTTTGCCGAATCTTCTTTTTGGTATTCCTATATGCAGGTAACTCTTCTCCATATATGTGGTATTTCTTTTCAAGCTATTATACATCTCTAACCTCACTCATTCTTTCCAACAAACACACAAGATTAAAGAATATAATACTTGTTACATTTGATCCTCTTTCACAAAGACAAAGGAAATCAAACCCCTTAGTAGCTGTTCTCTGTTGTGAGTTTATCAGTCATGACTTTCAACTCCACTTGTGATCACTGCTGTTTGCATGAGTCACCAGAAGATGAGATGAATAAATGTTTCATGTTGTGTTCCTTGTATTCCATAATGCCCAGAATGTTTTGAAATGAACATTAAACTGCTTGCCACTAACCTCTGTATACATAGACTGTGTACGACCGACCAGGTACAGCGGTCAAAATGAAAAGCAAAATATGCAAGGAAATGGGAAGCTTAACCCATTCCCGACGGGGGATTTCTAGCCTAGAATGTCCAAATGCCGGGGCTTTCGAATTATTAGGCCTAAATCAATTGAATAGCTGGCACAATACTGTGCCGCCCGGCAACTGGGCTTTTGAATGCGCGGTACACATGCTGTACCACCCGTCCTGTGTGGGTTAAAGGACCTTGTGATAACAGCAACATTATTCAGAAGTTCAGCTTGAGTTTGTCTTATCTGTAATGTAAGTGAAAGTCATTAATGGAGAACCTACCTTCCCCCTTTTTTTCTTTACTTCTCTCTTCTTTTTTCCCCCCCAGAATTTGTGCCTCTCTGCCCTCACTTTGATTTATGTAACTGGCCAAATTGTAGCACTTAAGCTCTGCAGTATAATGAGGGAGAGGAGAAAATATGATAGGAAGATATAAGAAAAGTAGGGCAAATTGAGGATCACTAGGCATACAGGAAACTAGAGTAGCATAGCAATACCTTGTGCAGTATCACTGAATATTATTCTGTTGTAAAAGGCCTGGCATGATTGTCAGTCTTTGAAATATTGAAAACATCAACAACTAGGGTTTGACATATATCAATATAAAATCTGAGGCATCATCTAACATTAGGGTTTAGGGACTGAGACTGATTGGTATGCTGATCCTGCTGCTAGACTAAAGAAGAGAAAAATGTTTATTATCTATGTAAGATGTAGTCCATATAGTAGATCGGTTACATAATCTGAGTATCACATGAATAAAATCCCATTACGTTGATTAAATTCTCAGGTAAAAACCCATCCTTTAATCAACAACTGGCCTTCAAAAGCTACTTTTTTGAATGGCTGGTGAACACAAATGTGTCTGTATCCTCTGTATGCTAACATCAATCTGAGTAAACCCAGTTTCTATACCTGTCGTGCAGCTAGTCCACACGAGGAGCAAGGAAAAAAAGGAGGTAAACTCGTCGCTGTCGTTGTCATTGTTCACACCTAATTTGGCTTTCTTGAATGAGTTTTTTTGTTTTGTTTTCTTGTTTAGTAGGTAGAGCTTGGTGGGGTAGTTTACTGATTATAGTTGTTGCATGAGATTAGATTTATAGGAGTTCCTGTCCTTCTTTGAGTTTTTTTTTTTTTTTTTTTTTTTTTTTTTTTTTTTTTTTTTTTTTTTTTTTTTTTTTTTTTTTTTTTTTTTTTTTTTTTTTTTTTTTTTTTTTTTTTTTTTTTTTTTTTTTTTTTTTTTTTTTTTTTTTTTTTTTTTTTTTTTTTTTTTTTTTTTCTTCTTCTTCTTCTTCTTCTTCTTCTTCTTCTTCTTCTTCTTCTTATCCTTCTCTGTTAATGATTATTATTTTTTAATTTTATACGAAGGGTTGGGAATTTTGACTGTGTGTAAATACTATTATTCATAGTCATTTTTAAATCTTGTATAAACCTATACAAATATGGTTTTTGATAATGAAATTATATCTCCATGTTATCTATTCATACTACATAGTCAGGCTATAGCAATTACAAAGAGATGGAAAGTTCAATTAATTTTGGAATTAGTATGGAGGATTATAAAAGTTATTTAAGCAGAAGAAGGGATGGATTATAACTGGTGACAAAATAGTGCATACAGTAAGTGTTGAAAATATTCTTTACTTATTTATTTTCTTCTTCTTTTCCTTTTTGCAGTATAGGTTGTTTTAACATTATGATATAGATGAGTAGCTTTGTCATATATGATGACAGTTGGACATGAAAACTTGGCTAGATTGGGTATGATTTCTTCAGCTATGTGAAGAATTGGTTACCTATATCAGTGTGTGTGTGTGTGTGTGTGTGTGTGTGTGTGTGTGTGTGTGTGTGTGTGTGTGTGTGTGTGTGTGTGTGTGTGTGTGTGTGTGTGTGTGTGTGTGTGTGTGTGTGTGTGTGTGTGTGTGTGTGTGTGTGTGTGTGTGTGTGTGTGTGTGTGTGTGTGTGTGTGTGTGTGTGTGTGTGTGTGTGTGAGTGTGAGTGTGAGTGTGTGTGTGTGTGTGTGTGTGTGTGTGTGTGTGTGTGTGAGTGTGAGTGTGTGTGTGTGTGTGTGTGTGTGTGTGTGTGTGTGTGTGTGTTCGTGCATGCATGTGCACTGCAACATTTTTGGTGTGATAAGTGTGGTTTACACTTTTTTATGCACTCTTGCATGAGACCAGGTTTTCAAAATTGCATATCTCATTGTTAGTTTGTATGTGTAATTTAAAGACCTAATCTAGTTATTTAGACACTGATTCTCTTTTCTTATTTTTTTCTTATTTATTTTTTTATTTTTTGCCTGCCTATTGATATTTTTAATGTTTAACATTAATGTTTAAAATCTTCATTGTTTTATTTGGTATTTTTCTTGTGAAAGCAAGTCAGATGCTTGACTGCACAGACTATTTTTGTATATACATTCTTAGTCTTTAAATTATTCTTAGCCACCCAGTCACTCTACTCCTACTTCCTCTGGGAGATTCACTCACTCTTTCCCTCTTATATCGTTGTTTCAAACCCTCTTGCACTCAGTCATATCATACAGGCTCATGCACAAACAAGCACACACACCTGCACATGCACCTGTATATGTACCTGCATACGTACCTGCATATGCACACGTACACACGTTGACACACACACGTAGACACACACTTGTACATGCACGTAGACACACACACAAACACAAACACAAACACAAATACACACACACACACATACACACACACATGCACACAGATACAACACACACAAATATTTTATGTATATACGCAGTGTATTTTTATTTCTTTTAATACTAATGCTGTGGGTTACTGTTTTGGCTATGCACTTCCATTTATTTGTACAATGGAGGAAGGTCAGGTTTCTCTTTAGAAACATTTTGTATTAGAAGATGAATGAAGTACTTTTTATCTTTATATACTCCCTTCTGCTTGTGGTTACTTCTTTCCATTTTGTATGACTGCTTTTCATGCATTTTGTCATCATTTGCTGCTTGTCTTAAAATGACAGTCTATCTTTTAACTGTTATAGGTGCAATTGAAAATGGGAATAAAAAGATAGATACTAGATGGATAAATTTGAGAGCATTGAATAGCCAGGTTCGCAGAATGCAAAAAGATTGTTCGTGTTAACCTGTGATCTACACATTTCTTTTGACTCAATACCTCTGTTCATCTTTTCTTTTTCCAAGTTCATCTAATGAAAGTAAATACATTGAGCGGTGTTGTTAGGAGGTTGTCTGTATTCACCTGATATTCTGTTGTGATTTTGTTAGAATTAATGTTTGGCAGGATTATTTTAGTTTTGCCATTGATTTCGCAGGGATGATTTTAACTATTACAAACCTAACTGGAAGTGCACAGTCAGTGAAGCATAGATTTAGTACCGGAAAGAAGAGTCCGAGAGAAGGTACAGAAGTATCAGTAGTATAGTGGGAAATATATCCTAATTCATTTGAGGGGAGAAAATAGAGATGTATCCTAATTCTGCAGAAGATGGAGATGGGAACAGAAGGGAAGCTGTGCGAAGAAAAACTGCCCAGTACCTGCAGCGGGCAGAGCAGCTGATGGCCAGACTGACACGGAAAGACAAGAAAAAAGGACGGGTATGTTACCGTGCAGTTCTTTGATGTTCTCTTTTTGTGCATGCTTTTGTTTTTGGTTAAGAATTATCATACTGATAGCACACAGCTTTCATTGTTGTTCTCAAGTTATAAAGAAAAGTGTCCTTTCTAGTTTGAGAACTGGCAGCATTTTATATATTATTATCATTATTGTTATTATTATTATTATTATTATTATTATTATTATTAACATTATCATTATCATTATTAATTCTTATTGATGATTATTCTCCAGGGGCAAGATCCTCCTGCAGAGCTCAACAACAGTGGTGAAACAGGTCTTAAATGCCCGGCAACAGAACTGTGGCGTTACAGAGTGGCTGGCTCGGCTGGATCCGTTATCATTGCCACAGACACTAGTAATGGAGACACTGTGGCAATAAAGGTAAAGTGGTTTTATACATGGTCTTATATGGCTGCTTTGCCTCTTATTTTTAAGAGAGAGATTTTGGAATTAGTATGGAGGATTATAAATGCCAGGCAGTAGAGATTTGTTTTGTTTTTGTAGTTTGAATTTTGGTATTGCTATATATACCCATAGGTTTTTCCTTAGGGGAAAGTAGGGTTTTTTTCAATTTTGAATTTGGGTGGAACACCCTTAATGAGGTCCTGATGAGTGACCTGTGTCCCACATGTTTGACCTTACTAGTTCAGGGAGTAGCATGTCTAATAATGGTCAAACTGAGGCGACTATTAGTAAATCTCAACATAGCTGAGCACATGATTTATCAACCCTTTTTCTTGCACTGTACATGTACACTGCATGTGGGACACAGGTCACAATGAATATGTATATTGGTACAATTAAACTGACAGTTAACCTCGGTCATGCACATAATACCACAAGACTGCCTTCTCAAGTTCCCTTGTTAGTGCTCTCTAAATGGTTATTGATGGGACAAAGGTGATGAATAGCTGAGAGAGAGATGGCTTTGACTGTAGATACAAGTTCCAGATTTTGAATCACATATAATGCCTGCAGGTTCTTGTGAAGAGTGGGGTTGGAAGTGGCATGAAGACTGTTGTACCACATGACATTGCTTTTATGGTGCCAATTGTCCGATATCATGAAACTGAAGGTGCTATATACCTTGTGCTGAAATTTATCAGGTAAGGAGTTTGTTCACTTTCATGAATGTGGAATATCATTGATGTGGACATGAATATTTGGATTATATGTTGTTTTTGATCATACTGAAAGAAATTTATTAGATAACAAGTTGGGATTTGTACGTTATTTTCATTTTTATTTATTACTTTCATCCGGCAGTGGTGGAAAGTTATGGAGTCACATAAGAAAGTATGTCATGGATGAATATCCAAAGATAAGCACAGCCTTAAACACCACAAGCAGTGTATATACAGGCCGACGCTTGTTGACTGAGACTTCTGAATGTGATGGTTACGTCAGTGAGGCTCTGTCCTTGTGTGAAACTTCATCTACAGCTTCCCATGTACCCCCTGTACCCTCTCCAAACTTGTCCTGTAATCAAGGAACACCGTCCACCAACAACTTCCTCACCGTCCCAGACTTGAACTCTTTTGGCGGGAGCTCTGACTGCTCCGAGGCTTCTTCCTCATGCCTTCCCGACAGCTACCTTCAGATTTTTTCGGAATACACCCATAGCCTCCCGTCCTCTACGTCTATGGTCATCCCTCCGGTAGGACAGACCACAAATACCATCCCGCACACGGTGCACAAGTCGAGTAGCACTGGGGCTATTGTGCAGGTTTCAGGATATGCAGGTGATGTTGCAGTAATGAGTGAGAGAGCTCTGGGCAATGATCAGGTGTTGAAAGGCAAGGAACCGTATTTAGCCCATAGTTTGGAACAGAAGAATAAAGTGCAAGTTTCTAATGGGGAAGACAACAGGAGCATTGGAAGTGATACCCTTTCTGGAGTGAGTGAAGACTTTAGTTGCTCAATTTCTGTGAATGATGTGAACCTCCAGCCAGATCCTTTGCCACTGCTGGAGGCAAAAGTCACAGATGATTCCAAAGAGAGTAATGATGATGCTCTCGATGGTGGTGAAAAATCTCAACAAGATGGCTACTCAAGCAGCATTAATGGACGTTCTAGCAATGATGTCTTTGTAAGTTGCTCAGATGGAACAGGTGTAGAACAAGACATTGATGGAAATGGATCATCTGTGAGCCAGTCATTAAAGAACGGAGATGAAGTATTACCTGTAGATTCAGCAATTACAAAGTCATCAACAACATCAGACAACCAGTTGCATGTTGAGGAGGAAAGGGAAGACATCAGCATTACAGATACATCCTTCAATAGCATAACTCTCCCCTCATTCTCCTGGACAAAGAGGGAAGATTCTGAACTGGCATCACTGGACATTGAAGACCTTATTAGAAACTCAAAACAATTACTTCAAAATGTTGATCATACTTTGCAACAGAGTAAAAATCAGAGTGTTGCCACATTCAACGATTCTGATGATAGCACCTCAGTAGAACACTCGGAGCTTCCATACGACAGCGTGAGCACAGAGTTGGACCTCCCCCACAATGGCAAGAGTTGTGTCCCAAGGGGTGAAATTGAGCCCAAAAGTGTTGAGCATAATTCATTTGCCACGCCTGTGCAGGACTCATCACAGCTTCATAGCCAGTCAAAATGCAAACCACATAATCATATAGACAAAAATAATAAGTCAAAAGTTGAGGAAGGTTCCATTAATCTTATAAGTGAAAATGGATGTATACCAAAGTGTGACAGAAAGAATACAGGTGTTGTAGACGAAGTTGATAGACCCGTGGACTCTGTGAAATCTCAACCAGTCCAAGTATGCACTGGGTTTAGCAGTAATAGTAGCAATGTGCAACAGTCATTGAACAATGGTAGCATTCATTCTCAGTCAGTCCAAGAGGACGTGTGTCCAGACAATTCTAAGAGCTTGGAAGAAAGTTTATTAACTAACAGCTGTGATGTTCCTAAAGAGAGTTCGCTGGCTGCGCTCCTTGAAAAACATTCTGCAAAGCGAAGGGATGACAACCACCCCAAACTGCCAGAAGGAATCGTAAAGGTGTGGTCTTCACAGGTGATCACAGCCATAGCAGCATTACACCATCTTGGTATAATATGGGGGTGAGTAAGACATCATAGTATTTTCAGTTTGATGTGATATTGATATCTGTCTTGATTTACTTGGAACACGGCAAGTTGTTGTTTAATATTTTTCAGTGTTGTGTTCTGTTTTTTATTTTTATTTTTTTTATTTTTTATTATTATTATTTTTTTATTTATTTATTTATTTATTTATTATTTATTTTTTTTTTTTAAGACGTTCAGGGATAAAGATTGAAGCTGATGTTAGGATTACAAATCGGCATTAGTCAGGTGTTGCTCATTATTGATGCCCTCACTCGCTTCATGATACTAGATTGGGTCTTTATTGAAGAAACCAATGTAATGCTAATAGTTAAAATATTCACTGAAATAATGCATCTCTTAACTACATAGGAGACTTTTCATTCTTTTCAAAGTTGCTTCAGTTTGTGAAAACTATTTTACATCAGGTTTGCAAAGCCATTTAATATTTGATTAGAGCAAGAAAATCAAAAGACAATCCCTATTGGCATAGACAATTACTTTTGTTTATTCTCAGAATGCACAAATACTATACATGAAATTGTGTCCTACTATGAATTTTTGCTGTGAAAGAATTTGAAATTTGTGATGAAAATGTCTGCATAATACCCATATGCTACTTGAAATCTGGAGAAAATATGAGATGTAATCTGTTATTGGGTTAATATGTAATGTGTTACATGCTCTTTACATCTTTATATATCAATTCTAGGCTTCTAGATTAGAGTAGGAGGTATCTTTGTGAAACAAGGAAAGCAATTGAGCATATTAAAAATCTTTTCTGAGATTGTACATTTAAAGTACCAGAGACAACAGACATTCAGATGAATATGTTAATAATAAAACCAAACTATGGGAAAGGTAATGTATCTCTCTCTTTCTCTCTCTCTTCTTCTCTCCTTACCTCTCCTCTCTTCTCCTCTCTCCCCTCCTTCTTTCTCTCATTCACCTAAATTTCATAAATACAGGGACTTCAACCCAGACAACGTTCTGCTAGATGAAGGTGGCAGCATCTTGGTAACTTATGAAAGCAGATGGTCCTCGGTGGAACACGTAGTGCGAGGCAGCAAGAGCTGGAGCTACTACAATGACCATAACGGTGGAGAGGTTGGCACAGGGAGGTGGAGGGGTTATTTGGCACCAGAACTCGAATCGCCACTTGGACATCCCTCAACTGCTGCTGACTGGTGGTCTGTTGGGGCCCTTATGTACCACATGTTAACTGGACAGGTCTGTTCATGTAGAGTTTGTGTTGTGTCCCTTTGTGATACAAAGATTTTGCATATTATGATTTTCATTAAATCAATTGTTAGCCCATTGGATATGGGATTTGGATGCACCTGATCATCTCTCTTGAGAATTTCATAGTGCATGGGCCTAGTTCTCCAGACTATTTGTAGGCTGAGGCAGCCGCTACATGACCAATCACCCGGCATGTAAGCCAGGCAAAGCCATGGTGAGACGTTCACATCACCTGACTGGAAGACCAGCAAGCCATTATGAGAACGTCATATGATGTCATCTGGCATTAAGGGTTTATTCATTTAGTTTGCAGATGAAAGGAAATGTGGATAAGACTCATTTACACATGTAGTGAAAGTAACATGCATGGATACTCTTTCGCCTGACAGAGTGTATCAGCCGCCCACCCTGCAGGCATTACATCACACACAGAACTCCTGATGCCATCTCATCTGTCTCCAGAGGCTGCATCCCTTCTCTCTCAGGTAAGAGAAAATTACCTCTATAGTAACAGAATTTTAGAGTACTTTATAGGCTAGGACTATAGTGTATCATCTTTAACTGCTATGTGTTATGTTGTAACTCACTGGCAGTTCAATTATGATAATTCTGATGACTGTTTTCTTTGTATTTAAAATATGATTTAAGTATGCTAGAATAATCATCAAGTTGCTTCCAGATGCTTATTGTTACTGAAACTTCTCATGTATGAAAATATATATATATATTGGTATTTTTGTACTGCCAGGCAAATCAGATTATTACATAATACCCAGTAATCAGACATTAACCATGTGAAAAGTACATCCTAAAAAGGGATGTCACAAATTGAAGTCCAAACCACACTAACTAGCCACAACACCAAACAATACCATCTAATCACTCAACCAAACAACACCATCTAAACACTTCACCAAATGGCAACATCAAACA
This sequence comes from Penaeus japonicus, assembly GCA_017312705.2. NCBI lineage: Eukaryota > Metazoa > Arthropoda > Malacostraca > Decapoda > Penaeidae > Penaeus > Penaeus japonicus. The sequence continues at coordinate 162,662 of BOPN01000807.1, forward strand.
CTCCACCAAACAACATCTAACCACTCCACCAAATTAACCACTCCACCAAGTGACAACATCAAGCCATTCCACCAAACACTATCTAACCATTCCACCAAACAACATCTAACCACTCAACAATTGCCATCATCTAACCACTCCACCAAGTGAAACCATCTGACCACTCCACCAAGTGACAACATCAAACCACTCCACTGGATGACACCATCTAACCACACCACCAAACAACACCAAATTCACCCCTGATTCTTCCATCTTCCAACAGCTCTTGTGTGCCCACCCAACGGAGCGTCTGGGAGGGGGGGCAGCTGGGGCACAGGAGATAAAGGACCATCCCTTTTTCACGGGCATCCAGTGGACATCGTAGCAGATCTGTGATATTGGACAGCGGAGGTTTTAACTGGAGAGGGAAAATAGTGGTTTGTCAGGATGCCAAAGAAGGTGGAAGCAGCTCAAGACTTTTGATATCTTTTATTTATACTTTTTATTTTTATTTTTATTGTATACAATTATTATGTCTCAGTCTTACACGTACATGCGTATGTGCGTGCACACTCACACACGCACACGCACACGCACACGCACACGCACACGCACACGCACACACACACACACACACACACACACACACACACACACACACACACACACACACACACACACACACACACGAGACAAATATAAAATATGTGAAGCATATAGGGTACGGGGTAAGGATTTAGTGGGTAAATAAAGGTAAGAAAATCCAGTTTTCAGGAGGAGCTCAAATTATAAGAAACAAATACTAACATTACTTATGCTCATGCACACATACCCCTTGGTATTATGTACTGGTAGTCACAGAGTAACGTGTCACCTAATTCAACACAATTTACATTTTAAGAACTGCCGATATCCTTTCATGGTACTCCTCCTGGTTGAATCTTCACTGACTCTAGTATGTTGTGAAATGCTTCTTTCTTGATCAAAGTCCACTGATGGAACGTGAATGAAATGTATTTTAAAGAATTATGTATTACTGTTAATGGCTGTATGCGTTTGGAGTGCAGTTATAACAGCAAAGCAATTTTTTTTAGCATATGTTCTTGAAGAAGAAAGAAGATGCAGTGAACAAATTTCCAGAAAATTAACAACTTCGTAAGATTGGTTTATAATTATCAAGAGTTTGTTACAATAACCTGATAAAACATGCAGTTTGTTCTTTCTTATGGGCTGGTAGATCTGCCATCCATTGTCTGTGACACTAAGGTGATTTTAATACAAAGGCAAATTAATCACTAAGACAATACCCCCGATAGCAGCTGGCATTACCGAATTGTGTATCACATGTATTTGATATGTTTCAGCACAAGCAGTACAGGTGATGCAAAGTGCAAAACATACAAGAGACCAAATGGAAAAAACAATTCTGCAAGAACAAATGTTGCAAAGAATACATATCAACATGCCAGCTAGGCTTTGCAGTACAAAGTGACAGTGCATCAGTCATTGGGCTCGAGCATTCACATGCGAGTGTGAAGGAGACTGCAATATATTTGGAAGAAAGTGATTACTGCAATATAAAAAACTTGGCTGAAGCAATAGAAAATACTTTGAAAACATTATTAAAAGCTGTTGAATCCATGTGTATGCATATGAAACAGAAACTTGTTAAATTACAATTAAGATAATACATTAAGGATCATGTAGAAGATGAAAGAATGTGGATATCCTGTTTTGCTGTTTTACAAAGATGAGATAGTCATTTGATTAAAGCAGTAAACTTTTTATTTAATCATGCTATAATTTATACTGATATACCAGACAAAAAATGTGATAAAATAGCCAAACTCATTACGATATATTAAGAAAGCATAGAATTTAACATTTTTGGAATATTATAGTTTATAGACATTATTTAAAGAACATATGTTAGTGCAATATTGTATATTGAATAATAGTGTTATACTGTAAAGTTCACCATAATTTAAGTAAGAAATAAGGAAAAACATATATGATGTCAAGGGTTTAGATAGATCATTCCAATTTGTTTTAAGAAAATGATAATGGATCACATACTGTCTATGTATATTGATTTAAAAGAAAGTGTTGACAGAGATAGTGGTTGTGTGACAAAGTGTTTATGAAACAAGGTTGTTTTATTCATAGCTGCACTATTAACAGGGTCATTTATTCTAAGCTTTGCAATTATCCATTGCATTATGAGTTTTACTTTTCTAGCTTCTAATTTCTGTTTGCACTTTGATTTGTATTCCCGCTACTGCCGTTCATCTCACTCCCTTGTAATCATAAGGCAAAGTTTTTCACCATTTCTGTTAGAAATATTAATTGATATCACCATTTACCTAATCATTGTCATCACTACCATCACTATCCTCACCATCTTCATCTCACTTGTACTATTTTTGTTGTAGGTTCCTTTATTGTCATTATTGTAGTTGCTATTATTATTACCATTATGATCATTATTGTTAGAGTATAGTTATTACTACTATTGTTCAAAGGCTATTACTGCATTAATATGTTTCATCATTATTATCATTATGTAAAGATTTTACATACTTTATAATTTCTATCTAAAAGAAAATGTTGTTGATAATTTTATTTACAGATATTATTCCACCAAAATGTAGAGTTCAGCAATTTAATAATTATTATTATTATCATTATTATTAGCAGCCAGAATTGATGATACTATAATGGCTTTCTAAAAAATGATAAATTATCATTAGTCAAGATATCACTATCTCTATTTATGTGCCATTAGCTTTTTCCTGTACTCTCTTCACCATTCATATAGTTCACATTATTTATTTCATTTTGTATGTTGTTATATCTGTCACTCTCATTATTGTTGATATTTTCAAGATATTATTATTCTGACTTTAGATCTGAGTGTGATCATTCCATTTACAACATTGATAAAAGTGTGTCTGTGTTGTAGTGATTCTAATAAGGCTAAATGGACACAGGCTGATCATACCAGTGCTTCTCATGGTTTGAGCTTTTATCATTAATTACAATTTATGATTACACTGTTATTTGTATCTTTTTTTCTTCTTCTTCTTCTTTTCTTTTCCTTTATTTTCTTTTCCTTTATTTTTTTTCTTTTCTTTTGCTTTACTTCCTTTTCTTTTCTTTTGCTTTACTTCCTTTTCTTTTCTTTTTGTTCCTTTTTTCTTCTTCTCTTTTCCTTCCTGCCTGCTCAAATTGATATTGGTTAATAAACTCCAAGAAACACATTGAATCTCCCTCAGCTGTAAATAACTCTTACACAATTTCAGTGAAAGTTATTGGTATATTTTCCTCTGTATTCTTTTCTCCCATTTTATATTGATCTTGAGTATCCTGTCTTTTGTTTGTTGAATGTGCTTTGCTAAGTGCAGCCAGACTAGAAGCAGATTTTTTAGTTGGGAGCAGATATTTGCTTCCTTTGTCTCATGTACTTTTTAACATGATTAGAAGGTGAGACATAGGGATTTTTAATTATGTGTTATAGTTTTCTAGAACTTTCTCTCTCTCTCTCTCTCTCTCTCTCTCTCTCTCTCTCTCTCTCTCTCTCTCTCTCTCTCTCTCTCTCTCTCTCTCTCTCTCTCTCTCTCTCTTCTTTTTTACCACATGTCATAGCATTTGGTTTTAGTATCAAGTAGATGTTAGGCAGATGTAAAGCAGCATCTTACGTCCCCTGAAAATTCTATCCGAGGTTAGCCTTTTTGGATGTCCATAATTGATTGATGGAAACGTCAAGAGAATTTGGTTTACTCTTTGATTGCTAACCAAATTGAATGTCTGATACAAATGTGTTTCAATTATAGTGATGCTCTACTAACTTATTGTCTAAGTTGCTCTGTTGTAATGTGTGTATATGGCATGGGAGGGAGTTTCCATACTCTTTAAGGTTAAGATCACAAATATTGTTCAGTGTTATATTCTGTTCCTATGAGACCTACATTAGGTGACATGCTACAGTGAAAAATACCTGAGGTATTGACATTAGGTTGTATTAACCGAAGAGAATTAACTGCTTCAAAGGCCTTATCACAGCTCTCTTTTGGTGCGCACCTGGCTACTCATTGTAATTTTAACTGAGGACAGGCTTTTGCTCAGGATTTTGTCCCCTTGTATTGAAAGGAGGTTGGGGATGGCTGGTCTGAAGCCACAGATAGTTCTGAATGTGTGGTGTATTCTTGATGCATGTATTGCTGGTTCAGTGTGGATTACTTGTTGCAAAGGTATTTTTTGCCTAAATGATTTGTGTGATGTAGATGTGGGTGAAGGAATGATTGTAAAGAGAAAATTGATGTTATTGTGATATTAATTAATGTGCTTGGATTCGGATAATGTTTGCGTATAAGGATTCCTTTTCTAGGCTGCTTTTTCTTCAATATCAGGATTATTTTGACTGTAGTTGAGCAATATATGGCAGAGATAATGTTCTAGAATCTGAATGAGCTCAGTAACTTTGTAAATTGATTTTAGATGATATTTTACCTTTCCTAAGTACATAATATTTCATTTTACCGGATTCAGTATTACACTATCCTGATTACTAAAGTCGTATGATATTAGAGAAGTCTCATGATGATCTTAGAAATAACATTTGTTCTTATAGGGTCCATATCTTTATTAAGGCATTTTTAATCCTCATAAACTGTAGCAATGAGTAAAAATTGCAAAATAGAAAGTCTATTTGAATTACTGATATTACACCACTCCTCATCTATATATTGTTTAATATCACAGTGCATAATAGATCATATATAACATATTGCCAAACTAATAATGTATTAGCAATTCACATATCTGAATATGTGGCAACTATTTTTAGATACTTTCTGAATATGGTCTAATTTTACGATAGCACATGAAATCCGACACACTACTTACATGTACTAAGGTGTTTAACATGTAAATGTAGATTATGTACAGTCGATTTAACATCATTTGCTGATTTATATCCTATTTCATGTATGACTCAAGAACTGTTCCTAGTAAAATTGGTTTGGAGACCAGGCATGCAAGTCAGCAGTTGAAGTGTTTGACATCAGAGTGAAAAGAAAGAAGGTTTGTAAAGTTGTAGAGTAACTTGAAAATGTGTGACAGACATTTGTAGACCACTGAACTTACTGCCAAAACTTTCAAAGTATAATCTATTAATTGGGTATTTTGTATAACTAACGGATGGTCACACAGTGTTTCTGTGAGGAAATTTGTGTTTGCTTGTTTATACCTTTATCTCCAAATTTATTTTTTTTATTAAGTATTGGTGCTTGGGTGGTTTATCATCAGAACAGTTTTATTACCATTAGTTTCATATTCCTTCAGTATTCCATTCATTAATTTGTAGTTGATGGATTTGTCAAGAAGGCAGATAATATGGAAGATAAAAGTTTAAAAGACAATTAAGGAAAGACCTGTGTCCCTTGAGTATGGTGACTTCTCACAAAGCTTGTTAACATTCAAAGTCTTATTCATGACTTGTGCAGGATCCTACTTCCCTGGCACTCTAGGGTACTTGATGTTGCTCAAATATCTATGTGTATAGACACTGGTCACTATTATGGATATACCCAGTTCAAGCACAGGTTCTTTTTCATGTTGGCAAATCATTTCTTTTTAAAATTTATTGCTGTTAGTGATTGATTGTTGTTACTCTTAGATACTCAGCCTTCCTTGTGCAGTTGTTTATCTTTTCAATTGAAACTGATGAGGATGTACTAATTGAATTATTAAGTGTTTTTGCAGCTATTTAGCACTAACTTCCAGTTTGCAAAATTTGCTACTCTGAATGTGTAAACAATCTTTGATATAATATTACTGGATATAAATATGAACAAAGCTTGATGTGATGTATAGGTTTAAAGACCTGCCACACTTTTTGTCTAAACGTTACACTGCTTTACAGCCGTTGTTAGGGACAATAATTGTTAACATTTCTGGTTTGTGCATCAGTTTTTCTCATTTGTTTTCTGTAATGGTGAACTAAACTATTTGGTGTTTTATTGGTAGATGATGTATGCTTTTGTGATTTTTTAGAGATTTTTTTTGTGCTGTTTTGTCTATTCACTTTATCTATCTGCAATTTTATTTGTCATATCTGCATTTGAAATTATGTCCTTTACATAAAAGTTAAATGTGGTTATAAATAGGATGGATGTTTATTATTATGAATGCCACTGTAAGCCATTTCTTATAATTGCTTTTGGGTGTTTTAATTGACATGATGTTCCAGATAGTAATCAGGGTTTTTTATTTCAAAGAAAATGAACCAGATATTTTGAAAAATGATCATGCATCAAACCCATCATAACAATTTTCACAATAGCTTATAAGTACAAACATGAAGATCTTAATACTGAATTGAAGCAGGTGATGAAGAATGGAGCTATATGATAAAGTGACAATGGACTCTCGAACTTATTCATGTTGAAAGAATGTGGAATGGTATATCTCAAAGCAGAGAGAGACACTTGTGTCTCTTTTCAGGGGAAAATAACACGCACGTGTCCTGATGAATGAAGTTTCTGAATGGTAAAGCTTGGTTGAAGGAGTTTCAGAATGGTAGATTTTGGTTGAACAAACCTGTTTTTGAGGATTAAGAGTGCAACACCCAAGGCAACCATAACCTCTCTTCAAAGCTTCGTTATGGAGTTTGGTTGTTTCACAAATTTAATAGTACAATGTGCTTATTCATCAGGGGATTGAAAAAAAGAAGTCGTTGTGTCCAACAGTTCATAAACAATGCTCAGATTGTTTGTTTTTATTTCTTTTTTGCATTTATTTTCATAAAAAAAACCCACAAGGTTTACAAGACTTGCCATGCAGCTTATTAAGCCAAGTATTTGCTGAAGATTTGAAATGAATATTAAACAGACATTGGAATGACTGTGGGTGGTACATATGTGAAATAGGTGAACATGGGAGGTTGTACTAGTCATTTGGAGAGAATGTTATTCAGTAAGTTACTAGGTTTTCATAACGTAATTTTTTGATGTTATGTGGATATAGGGTTAAATTTTCAATGAGCTGCTTTTACAAGATACATGTAAACTTGCTGAAAACATCAACACCTCTAAATGGTTGACATTCCAAAAAACAATATGATTTAGAATTTTAAAAGGTTTAAGTATTCTGTATGGATGTCAAGCCATGTAATTCTTTGAGAAAAATGTAGGTATAATGATTCATTTACACTCTGGATGAGGACATTTGGTTATTAATAAGATTTTATATATAAACTAATGTACACTATATTATATATATATATTATATATATATATATATATATATATATATATATATATATATATATATATATAATGTATGTATATATATATGTATATATATATATATATATATATATATATATATATATATATATATATACATATATATACATATATATATACATATATATATATATATATATATACATATATATATATATATAAAATATATATATATATATATATATATATATATATATATATATATATGACAAATATACAAATATGGCTTGTGACTCAGATGTGATATTTAATTGAAGATACCAAGGTGGAAGGTAATATTACTAGGATCAGATACTATTAGACGATAATAATTACATTTAAGTTAATGTTGTGTGTCATAGTATGTGATTCATGTTTCTATCAATGTTTTCATTATTTCTGTTACTTATTTTGCAAGTGAAAAGTTGTCTTGGCATTGATAGGAAATTAAATTGGGTAAATGCAACTTCCACACCTTTCTTCACGGAGGGTGTACGTCTGTGTCAGAATTACTGTACCTTTGTACTTTTGAAGATATGAATATACTATCCTCCTCTTTGACATGTATTTCAATCACCTCAGTTAATTGTACCACAAACAAAACATCCTCTCTGATCTCTGTAAGATATTTAAATGGCTTTTGAAAATTCTTTCACTAGGAATAATATATAAATATATATTTTTTTTCTAAATCAGGTGGTTTAGAAGTACATTTGTTTGTTAGTTAGAAGACATTTATAGGTAAAATAACTTATAAATGCTGTTTTATGGTTTTCTTTACAACTTTACTGCTTAGATTAGTTTATGGTGCTTGAGTAATTTTATTCACACATCCTCTTGAAGATAATTTTCAGTATATAATATGAACTTCACTCCTAGAGTAATTGTGTCATTTGCAAGATTCATGAAGTCTATAATATGAATGGATTTTCAAAACAAGAATATATTACTTTTAATGTTAAAAACAGTGTTTGATCTCTTGCTTATATGCCATAATTCCATGATTGATATAAGGATGTATAATATACTAGACTTTGTTTCCATAAGTTATTAGTGAAACTGAGGATAGTGATAATGGGATTATATTACTGTAATAATTAATTAAAATATGTGAAAGTAAGAATATGTAATGCTGGAGTCTTACCATTTAACTTTCACAATGCTCAAAATCTCATTTTATTAAATATAATCAATCACAATCAACTTGCAAAAAGCTCTTCCTTAAGACAACAAGAATTGAACGAAGATAGTTACTAGCAGTTTCTTAATCTCTCTTTTTTTTATATAAGCTGTTCTCATTATATAAAATAAAATAATTCATTTTTCTCTGTCAGTTTTCTCTCTCTCTCTCTCACTCTCTCTCTCTCTCTCTCAGGATTTTTACCGAAGCAAAACCACTTCCTGTCAAGATAATCAAATACATTTATTGTTGTTAATCACTTACACATAAAACCAACTGAGATTTGTTGTGCAAGAAATCAGATTTCATGAAACCGCGAATCCATCATCTATGTATCAAAAAACCTTCCTGATACATTGCCACATCAAGAATTATTATATATGCATATACCTGTGTACTTGTGAAAACAGATTGGCCATAGAATGTGCCCTTCCAGAACTAACTGCAGTAGTCGGATAGAAGAATTGTTGAACATTTATTTAGCATTTGACAGTGTTCTATTAAAATATAACACACACACACACACACACACACACACACACACACACACACACACACACACACACACACACACACACACACACACACACACACAACCTTACTTCAGACAGGAAATGCATAGCGCGCGCAAGACCGAAACACTCATACCGATAACGGATATAATAAAAGGGCTATTTTTATGTTAAAGCGTTATCATCTTGCTAATTGTATGCCCCAATTCATATATCGAGATAACTTTTAAGTGCTATAAACATTTACGATGTAACACATATACCTAAACAAAATCCGCTATAGATCGCTACATTTCAGAGTGAAAATGTTTGTTATCTACTCTTAAATGGAATTTATTAGGTTATGCAAACTTCTCGGTTTATCAGCAGTCTCAAATCAGAATCTGTTTTATAATGAAGTGTAATGCAACCATGCAAAATGGTCGAAAAATAAACAATGGCGTACTGTGAAGAGAGGAAAGATGCATTTTTCAAAACCTCTTCTTGACATATGAGCATGGAATGTACTCCAAGTAAGGGAGTGCCGAATGTGTTATATGAAGAATGATAAAGAATTAGTTTTGTAATGACCCGATGAATAAATACTACCACAATATAATCAAATTAATTGAAAAGGGGGGCGGGCACACGACTCCAAATCTAGAGTCGACTCGTGGTTCATGAAAAGTGAATCACAGTATAAACAGTAGTTACGCTCTCTTAAATGTATATATTTTTCATAAACAGAATAAATATATATAATCTTAGATATCTAGGCAGCAAAAAAACTTTTTTTTTTTTTTTTTTTTTTTTTTTTTTTTTTTTTTTTTTTTTTTTTTTTTTTTTTTTTTTTTTTTTTTTTTTTTTTTTTTTTACGTACGGGATGAAGAAAGGCGTAAAACTTATCGATTTGATACTGTACAATGAAACCAAATCGTACTGAACAAAGTTGGAAGAACATTGTAGTGTATTTCAAAAATGTATATTGGGATACTTACTTCACAACTTATTCCTATGTACTAGCTATAAACATACAATCCAGTTGACACAAGACATAATTTATATATCTCACATCTGAAGACGTTATATAATCTTTGACTGTATATCATGTCCATCATTAACCTTCCTCCTAATATAAAGTCACAAATTAAGGTCATCTGTTTGAATATTAATGTTCTCACCGTTTTATTACTTATAATATCGTAAAATATGAGCTTTTAACTTTCAGGACACGGTTAATACTTGTCCTACATCGTGCTTGATCATGCAATTTAAGCCATTGTTAATTTAACTGATCGTACTTCCCGCATTCTAGAGAAAGATGAAACAAATCTGAGGTCCATCATATAAACCGTTTTCACGTGACGTCATAAATAAAGCGTCCGCCATGTTGGAGGCACTGGAGGGTTGAAGCGACACTGTTATTAAATATCGGTATTATTATATATCAGTATGCTATCTCTTGGTGTCACTGTCTTTGAATCACAGTTTTACCATGGCCTCTACTGCAAAAAGTTATGCAGCCACATTGGGTGCATGTCTCACCTAACCGGCCATACGAGTACAGTGACAAGTACAAAAAAAAAAAAAAAAAAAAAAAAAAAAATTGCCCTCTTTCGGAAGTAACCCACGACTCAAATGGTTTTCGCAAATTCTCTGTGAATGCAGGACCTGTGAAAATAGAATGACTTGTCAGAAAACAATAAGATACATTGCTCTCTAGGCCTGTCCTGCCATGCTCTGCCTTCACAAAATTCTAGTTTTACCTCCAACATGGCCGCTCATCCGAGAACTCGATAAATTACGACGTCAGTGAAAACGCTCTATATGCTTGACCGTTTGAGGCACTGCTTGTGAACACAGCTATGGCGAGCACGGCTGGCGCGGAAATTTTGGCGGGAGTTCATATTTGGAAAAGAAAACCCTAAAGCAAGTCCTATAAAACACACACACACACACACACACACACACGAAAAGTCACTTTGTAATCTAGAAAGGTCGCCGGAGAAATATTAATTCTTCCTAATTCTACAAATTATACTATCATAATCATTACAATATTTAAAAAAAAAATCTATTCAGATGACTTTTATTCTAATTTATTCAATTTCAGTCTAATAAGCTACCTACATGTCCACGTTCGCTTAATTAATAGGATTTGATCGGTGTGTTTGTTAAATTTGCAGGTAAGCATAATGCAAGATCAAGCTTCATGCAGGATAAGTATATTTGAACGTTGATAAGCCGCTGCAGGTGGTTTAGTAAACTGCATGTGTATGATAATCCCTATGATATATGTTTATCTTAGTAGAAACAAATACAATGATTGTTATTATCATCTTTATTGGGACCCCATAATTAGTCAGAGACAAAAATATCGTTTTAACTGAGTGGAGTTTCATATTTGTTTATTACTACGAGAAAATTGAGTTATATGCCTATACAAAATGCACTTCATGTTTATTAAGATGAATTAAATGAAAGTATAAAATAAATGAAATAGTGTGGAGTAAGCAAGAGTAATAATCATACTAATAGTATTATGATTATAATGTTTATGGTGATGATAACAGTAGTGACATTTGTTGTAACGAAAATAATTATATTTCATAATGATAATCTTTCCTCTTTCACAATTATCGTTATGTGTGTTTTGATTATTGGTAAAAAAATATTATTTTTACCTTCATTAAAATTATCATTATTGTTATTGTCAGTTTTATTATTGTTATTATTACTAATATCAGCATCATTACTACTATCATCATTATAATTTCAGTTATATTTATTATCATTATTACCAATATCATTATCATCATCATCATCACCATTTTCATTATTATGACGATAAGGATTATTATTGTCATTATCATCGTTAGAAGTAGTATCAACAGTATAATAATCATTATCATTTTATCATTACTGATATCATTGTTCTCATCCCAATTACTATCATTATCATCATAGTTATCATCAGTGTTATTAATGTTACTTTCAGGGACATACCTTAGTAGGTAGATTTCTACTGTTGATTGCAGAAATTTGCAAACAGAAAGAACATTCGATCTTCTTATCCTCCTCCTCCTTATCATCATCATCACCATCACCACCATAGCCACCACCATCACCACAACCACCATCATCAACATCACCACCACCATCAGCATCATCACCATCATTATCACCACAACCACCATCATCAACATCACCACCACCATCAGCATCATCACCATCATTATCACCACAACCACCACCATCATTATCACCATAGTCTTCATAATAATGACATCAAAACATCATACCACATATTCTCCCACTATTACTCTATTTTTCTCTTACTAGAGTCATTCATGGGAAAGAATATGATGAAAGAACTTTACGCTACGTTCTGCAAGAAAACTTTCTCACTATAAAAACGAAGCAATGTTGATATTTATATCGATCTCCTCAAGGCAATGAATTATCTTTTCATTCTTCTAAGATTAATAGTTTCAAAAGATCAGTAAATTCGATAGAAATTCCTTGGTGGATTAATAATTTGAGATCGTTTGTGTAAATGAAGTTGAAAATGCGTGTGTTTATGATGATGATTATGATGGTGGTGATGATAGTGATGGTGATGATAATAATAATCACAAGGACCATGGTTATAAACTAGCAACAATAAAGATAATCATAATAAGAGCAGGAAAGGATGATGATAACAATGATAATAATAAAAGCATTTCGCTTGTTATCAATAATGACTTTAATTACTATTGTTATCATCGTTATCGCGTTTATTGCTGTTACTGTTCTTTGTTATTCTCATCATCATCATTAATACTGCTATTTCTTTTAATGCAAGCTTCTTTACTATCTTCACTATTATTGCCATAATTACCATCATTAATAGTAAAGGCATCACTATCCCAATAACTATTACTTTAATTGTCATAATTACATACGTCAATACTATCATTATTACCAACTTACCAATATCCAAACGATGCTAACGCCATTATCATTAACGAAGATTCATTCGGTTCATTGTGTAAATAGAAGATGTAAATGAAGGTACATGTAATGACTAATGATAGTAACTATTTCACAGGTTCGTTCGTGTAAATTTTCCCTCATTTTCTGTCATTTTTCCTTTCGTTTTTTTTTCTTCTTCTTCTTCTTTTACGAACAAAATGTCGGCAGCCTAAAACACTTGACAAATAAGGACTAACATTTCTTGTTATTATCATTATCAACATCATTATTGATAACATTATGATTATCATTATTGTTGTTATTATTATCATAATTATTATTATTACGCTGATGATGATTGTTATTGATAATATCATTATCATAATCATTACCATTAGTATTATCATTATCATCATTATATTACTACTGTAATTATCATTATCATTTACTACTACCATTGCTACTGGTTCTGCTAATACTACTACTACTAATATTACTACTACTATCACTACTACTACTAGTTCAACTACTACTATCAATACAATACAAAAAATAAAGGAAAGAGAAAATCACATAACTGTAATTCATCGCGCCAAAAGCAGCAGCCGAAGCGATCAGTCACGCACTCGTCTCCTCAAATGAATTTCTTGTCACTTATTCATTCACGAGGAGAATAACTGTGATTCGTCTCCCAGCAATTTCTCTCTATGCAACTGTCACTGCAGGCTATGATCTATCACTGGGGTTTATAAGTCATTTTTTTTTTTTCTTTTTCTTTTTTTCTGTCTCGCTCTCCTTTTTTTCTTCTGGTTTTGAGCGTCGTTTTCTTTTTTTCCTTTTTTGTCTGTTTTGTTCTGTTTGTTCCTTTCTTTTGTTTGTTTTGTTTATCCCTTTTTTGTCTGTCTGTTTCTCTCTCTTTCCCTCACACACCCCCTCTTTCGCTCTCTCCATTTCCCCTTTCCCTCTTCCTTTTTTATACATATATATTTCTCTCCTTCTCACCCCCTTCCTTTCACTCACAGAACACCCATCCATCTCACTCATTCCACGCAACCAAAGCAACGTTTCTCATCAACTCAGCTGTTCGGCCGCAAACGTTTCTCCTCATTGACCACCATCGCTAAAAGTCACGTGGTCGTTTTCACTCGCCTGACCACAACACTGTCTTTTTTTTGGGAATGCGTGTTATAAGACATGGGTTGGGTGCTGTAAGGATTTTGTTTTTATAATACTATCTTATTTATGTGTTTATTTGTTTATTTATTTTTTATTTTGGTCTTGAACGAGGTCGATGGGTGATTAATTAGGTAAATTGGGTGGTTTGGTAGGATGATTGTAATAGTAAGAGTTTATTAATAATAAAGTAATAATGACATAAAGGTAATTACATATTGAAATTATATAATACAGATGATAAGAAATTATAAAAATGAAATAGAAACATCATACAAATATAATAAAAGGAAAATAACAATATTGATGACAACAATGGTGGTTATTATCATTAGTGTTTCCTAATAATTACTATAATTACATTTTGTTGTTATTACCACTGTCATAATCTTAATAAATAGTTTTGTAACAAGATTCTAATATTTTGATTAAGATGATCTTTGTTTTTGTTTTGATTTTCTTACTCAGATGCAGGTGTGTAGTAATACTTCGCATTTTTTTCTTAATTGTTAATGGAATAGTTTAGTTTTTTCTTCATTTTTATTCTTTTGTAAATTGAAGACAATAATATAACAAACAAACAAAAAATCATTTTAACCTTTTTTCATCTTGCTGTTTTATCCAATTATATTCATCATTGTTCTTTTTTTACATTTGAAGCAGAAGTAGAGATGAGGAAAAGAGAGAGAGAGAGAGAGAGAGAAAGATAGAGAGAGAGAGAGGAGAGAGAGAAAGAGAGAAAAGAGAGAGTGAGAGAGAGAAATAGAGAGGAGAGAGAGAGAGAGAGAGAGAGAGAGAGAGAGAGAGAGAGAGAGAGAGAGAGAGAGAGAGAGAGAGAGAATTAGAAGAGGAAGGAAGAAAGAATTGAAAGAGAATGAGACTGTAAAGAGGGGAATGGGGCGGGGGCGGTGAAGGGGAGAAAGAAACGGAAAGAAAGGAAAACGACAAAGAATGGGGAAAGTTATAAAAAAAGAGAGAAGACGCGGAGAAGAAAGATGAAAAGAAAGAAAGAAAAAAGAAACGAAGAGAAAACCAAAGGAAAAAGGTAAAAATAATTACAAGAATTATATAACTGATTATAACGATAATAATAATAATAATGATAGCAATAATAATGATGATAATACTAATGAAAACAACAATGATAATCAACAAGAAATATGAAAAACAAAAACAAAGGATACCTGATGGAACAGGGGGAAGAGGGGGAGGAAGGGGGGGAGTAAAAGAGAGAGAGGAGGGGAGGCGACGCAAAATTTAGTGATCAATGCCCCTTTTACGTTAGCCTCCATTAATCCAACAATCAATAGGCACTTTCCGTCCTCGGCCATCGGGTAGAATCCTCGAGGTTAGCTACTCCTGCTACTCTCGCTACTCTTGTTTTTTGCTACTCCCGCTACTCTCGCTACTTTTGTTTTTTGCTACTCCCGCTACTCTCGCTACTTCTGTTTTTTGCTACTCCCGCTACTCTCGCTACTTTTGTTTTTTGCTATTCCCGCTACTCTTGTTTTTTTGCTACTCCCGCTACTCGTGAAAAACCCTTGTTACTCCTAATTCTCGGGGTTCTTACTACTCTCGCTACTCTAACTATTCTTACTACTCTCGCTACTCCAACTACTCCTATTACTCTCACTGTTCTTGCTACTCCCGCTACTCCTGAAGCTCTCGGTACACCTACGTCTCTCGCTGTTCTTGCTACTCCTACCGTTCTCGCTGTTATTGCTACTACAACTATTCTTGCTACTCCGACTACTCCCACTACTTGTACAACTCTTGATACTCTCGTCACACTTACTCCAACTACACCTACAGCTACTCCAACTACTCACTCACTCACTCGGTCCTCGTCTATCAAGAGCTCGCAAGCCAAGCCTATAATCATTCATAATCCGTCAGTAACACACATATATATATATATATATATATATATATATATATATATATATGGTATATACACATGAATATAGATATATGATTTACATAAATGCCTATATACATAAATATATATATATATACTTTTACATATATATATACATACATATATATATATATATATATTTATATATATATATATATATATATATATATATGTATATATATATGTGTGTGTGTGTGTGTGTGTGTGTGTATGTGTGTGTGTGTGTGGTATATGTATACACGGACACACACACACACACTATATATATATATATATACACACACACACATATATATATATATATATATATATATATATATATATATATATATATATATATATATATATATATATATATATATATACATACACACAAGTATTTATGCGTGTATATTGTATCTCCTCTCCTCTTCCTCCTTCATTTAATACCTTTGTATTGTTCATCGTGTATTTCCATCCTCTCCCCCGAATTGCCTCTTTCGATGTTTCTTTTTTCCTTCTCTCGGTCTCTCATTACCATCCTATCAATAACAGTCACCACTTCAACCACAATAATCTCAAATAAACCACAAAATAATTAACAACAACCAACTCACGGACCACTAACAAAGAGCCTGAGAACCTCAACCGACTCCATGAACTACCATCAGTTATTTGGTATATGTAAAATAATCTAAAAAACATTATAGTTCGACAAAACCGGGAACAAATATGGGAATCATTAACAACTATTTCACGAACCACTGACAATGAGTTACTGACCGTCGCATGAACTTCCAATAATCACACTCTGAAATGCTGACAATTACCATGTAGGTCATTAATAACTACCAACTGCGTCATCAGTAACTAACATTAAGTATCACAGGAAGTGTCAGTAAATACTGTGAGCTATAGACGCTATGTATAGATTAATTATTTCGGTGAAAATAACCTGTCCTTATAGAGCTGTTTTGAGTAATACAAATATTAAACTATACAATCTAGAGAATTTGAATTCATATCTACAAATATTACCAAAACACTGATTTACACTCATGGTTCTAGTAATTGTGGTTTAAATTCCTTAGCAAACGTGCATACGTACATTTTTGTCTCCTCTTTCTCCCAATCCACTTGACCTAAGATGACACACACTGGCCGTTTTCCTTGACTGACCCAGTTTCTAAAGTCATCTTACGGAAAGCTCCTTCACACTTATATTTGCAATTTCTTTCGACATTCGACCGAGGAAAGAGTGAGAAGATATTATTCAGATAAACCTGACTTTACAATAACAACAACATCAAACAAGGAAGAGAGAGAGATAAGTAAAAGAAAATACTTTTTCTTTTATTCACCAGCACTTCCGTGTCTGGACACCGCGCCTGAACCCTGTTGCTCCATTGGCACGATCATTATTTAAATTAATGATATCGGAAGGACTTTATCAAACAATGGTGTTTGCAAAGCGCTGAAAAAAGGTCAGACGAGCGAGCAGAGGGGAGACATATTAGTAATGTCCAGGATCCAGTGATACTAAACGTTTGCCATAAATTACGCGAGGTGTTGTAGCCATAATGTTTCGTATATCAAAATTTCAAACACTGATTTCGCAGCATAGTGATTTTTTTTTTTTTTTTTTTTTTTTTTTTTTTTTTTTTTTTTTTTTTTTTTTTTTTATTGAAAGAAGATAATTCATTCATGTTGTCGCAATAACTTTTGTAAAGTCTTATGAAAAAAGAATAATCGCATGTTAATATTCTTATTCTGCAGTAAAAAAATGCAATTAAAACCAACACCAGTAAAAAAACGGAGATTTATTCTGTACGTTTAAAAAAAAAATAATATATGTACACTCACTTTCTATCTAGTAACATGCTAAAAACAACAACAAAACGTGACAACACAGCAGACAAAGGTATTCCTATTCACGTTGGCCTCTACTTGAAATCATACGAAGGCCCTTTGTACCGTAGCTACAAGACCTGGCCATGCGAGTCCGCCAAACAAGAGACACCACCAACAGATGGCACGCAACTGTCAGTCTTGTCACTGAAATCAGCGGGAGGACACGCGCGGAGCCTCTTGCTCATCCTCTAAATACCAATGGACGTTTAGTGAAAACATTTGTCGTTTGTCACTATTCTCAGTAGTTCGGAGGAATGCGATGCCTGCTCCGTGCCGAAAGTCCTCATGAGGGAACAGGAGAGGCCACAGCAAGAGGCAGGTTGTGTGTCGTCTGCTACCCAGCTGAGTGGCTATGGTGTTTACATTCCTCGGACTCTTTCGTGCTGGGAAAAAACTTCCGACGTTGACTGGAGCTCCGGCAGTGTGACCATTTCTTCCAGATGATGGGGAGAGCGTAGACGAGAATATTGTGTTTCTTAGTTGGCTTATTTCACGGACGGGAAGAATTAAGGGGAAGAGTACGCGACAGCGCCTTCCCAAGCTCGGCCATCGCACCTTTTGTGATACATTTTTTATTTTTTTATTATTATTTTTTGGTACACGTTTAATTTCATTTTTTTGAAAACTCGGTCAGCTGAATTGCATGTCGTGCAACAACGGCATTACAGCAAGATTAAAGGAAAATGCATATGGATCTCGGAAAAACCAGTTCAGGATCACAGAATTCAAGGAAGGATATTTGTTAGATGTAATTTTGATGGATCGTTCTTATAACATTTCTCCTCGGGAACGGACTCCGAACGACTATCGACCAGTCTTACTATAGGAATGCCAGTGTCGTACCCTTGCGTATTTTAAGGTAATCGATGTCGGCTTTCAGCAACATTTGTATCAAAGGCTGTGGCGTCTGTCGGTTGGGATTGGCAGGAAGGTCCTGCGCGCGTGTGTGTTTTAGTTACAAATTTATGTCTTCCTTTCGACTTTGGATTGGTATGCATTTGCAGCGTGCGTATTTTCCGGTGTGTCCTTTGCATGTAATTAGACTAGAGAATGATGGGTAATTCGCAAGGTTTTATGATGTGCTGAGCCCCACACTATATTCTGCCTGCCATCACCGCGGTATCCTAGTTCAGTGCAAGCGTCCCTGGTAATGATGGTACCTGAGCTTCCTGTCCCCCTCCCCTTCCCTCCTCTGCCTCCCATTTGGTACCTGAGCTTCCTGTCACCACCCTCTTCCCTCCTCTCGCCTCCCCTGACCTCCCTTTCCCAGGGACACCCTAACCTGGAGTTATTTTTGTAGATCCTGATGGCTGTCGTCCTCCCTTCACCTTTCCACCCTTCTTCACTCTCCGTTTACTATACACGCAAGCATAATTGCAGTATTCCTTAGGTATAATTCACTCCTATTACATATGATGATTAGAGTTTTCTTATCGGGAATGTAATGTTCTTCACACT
This sequence comes from Penaeus japonicus, assembly GCA_017312705.2. NCBI lineage: Eukaryota > Metazoa > Arthropoda > Malacostraca > Decapoda > Penaeidae > Penaeus > Penaeus japonicus. Next base: position 181,997 of record BOPN01000807.1, read on the forward strand.
CTTATCGACAGCGATCAAAACCTTATCATATAGACTTTGGAATTGCAGAGATTTTGTGCGTCTCAGTTATAAAAATAGAAGCTGTTGTAAACTCTGGTCCTGCTATAGTTAGGGTCACCCGCTGAACCGATGGTGTAGACTGTCTGTTTCTCTCTCTCTCTCTCTCTCTCTCTCTCTCTCTCTCTCTCTCTCTCTCTCTCTCTCTCTCCCTCCTCCCTCCCTCCCTCCTCCCTCCCTCTCTCTCCTCACAACAGGTTAGAGGGTCTGCCCTTTGGAGACCGATGGATTTGTAGACTGTCTGCTGTTTCTCTCGCCCTCTCTCTCTCTCTCTCTCTCTCTCTCTCTCTCTCTCTCTCTCTCTCTCTCTCTCTCTTCTCTCTCGCTCTCTCTCCCTCTTTCTCTCTCTCTCTCTCTCTCTCTCTCTCTCTCTCTCTCTCTCCTGAGTTAGGGTCACCCTTTGAGACCGATAGTTGTGAGCTATTCACTGTTTCTCTCTCTCCCCCTTTCTCTCTCTCTCTCTCCCTCCCTCCCTCCTCCTCCCTCCCTCCCTCTCTCTCATAACAGTTAAGGTCACCATTTTGAGACCGATAATTATGACTGTCCACTGTTTCTCTCCCCCTTTCTTCTCCCTTCCCTCCCTCTCTCTCTCTGCTCTCTACTCCTCCCTCCCTCCCTCCTCTCTCTCTCCTGTAGGTTAGGGTCGCAGCACACAGGACCGATAGTTGTGAATGTCCTGTTTCTCTCCCCCCCCCCCTCTCTCTCTCTCTCTCTCTCTCTCTCTCTCTCTCTCTCTCTCTCTCTCTCTCTCTCTCTCTCTCTCCCTCATCATTTCTCTGAATTTATCCAAATCACAAGACAGACAAAATCTGCATGAATAAACGGACACATAACACATATGCTTCATGTAGACAAGCAAACACAGAATAAAAGACAGACAGACCGTAAGCAGAGGCAGACAAACAGGCAGACTGTCTCTCTGCGACAGACAAGGCTGAGACTGGCTTAAAGGTTTAAGAGTCAAGCCTGCCTTTCAAAATCAGCAGTACAAAATATTTAGGAGTGCACACCAAATTATTCACAGTTGGTATTTATGTATCGGAAGAGTTTCTTCAGTTGTTTTTCTTTTTATGTTACTGTGTTGGTTCGATTCTTAACTTCCCAGACTTTCTCTCTCTCCTGTCGCTCTCTTTCTCTTTTTCTTCTCTCTCTTTCTCTCTCTCCCCCTCACCCTATCCCTCTCTCCATTTATATTTCTTTCTCTCTCTCTCTCTCTCACCTATCATCTCTCCATTTATATTTCTTTTCCTCCTCTCCCTTCGCTTTCCTTCTTTCCCTCACTTCCTCCTTACTTCTTTCCTTTTCAATTTTTATTTTTTTCCTTCCTCCTTCATTACTTCCATTCATCATCCTCTCTCTTTTCCTTCCTATCCCACCATCCTGCTTCCCCCTCCTTCCTTCCATTCTTTCGTATCAAGGTTAAAAAATAAAACAATAAAAGAAAAGGAACGCGAATCGGACGACAAAAAAAAAATGGAACAAACAAATTGATAAAACTGGAGATGGAGGAGACTGATGACTTAACGGAAGATCGATGAAAGTTTCTTGATGACTTTGGTTTATCATCATCATTACTCTTATTATTTCGTGAAAAGAAAGCGTGCGTTAGCGTGTTATGATGAATGAAGTCAAGGTTTTAATAAAATTGAAAAACAAGAATGGAGGAGAAGAAGGCTATTGGAGGAGAAAAGGAGAAAGAAAATGGAAATAAGAAAAAATTAATAATAATAAAGAATTGGAGGCAAGGAAGAAAACGATGGAGGAAGAGACGGATTGATGACTGCAAAATTGGAAAACAACATACAAAAAAAAAAAAACAAAAAACAGAGGATAATAATAGTAGTATATAGCAAACGTGATTACAATATACAATGATATTGACTAGATATAGGTAAATAAAACAGGAAGAACACACTAAAAGAAGACAAGTAGAAAGAGAAAGGAAGAGAGCTTTAAAAAGAAGAAAAGCAAAGAAACATACAAAGTATTGAAAGAGAGAAGAGGAAGCACGAAAGAGAGAAAGCGAAAACGCCTAGAAAAGTGTAGAAAAGAGAGGGGAAGAGGAAAACTGAAAAAGAAGAAGCAAGAAAAAAACCTAGAAAAGTGTCGAAGAGAGATAAAAGAAGGAAGGAAACACAAAGGAAAGTAAAAATACATAGAAAGTGTCAAAGAGATAGAGAAGGAAACACGAAAGAAAAAGCAAAAAACGCCTAGAAAGGAATATAGAAGGAACAATTCCATGGCCCTAGAGTCGCCTTCTGCTTGCTTGAGAGCTTGATTATCCGTGCTTCTTTAAACTCAACCTGATAGCTTCGAGAGGGAGTTGGGGGGGCGCAGGAGGAGAGGGGGATGTTCCTGGTTTCTAGACCCTCCCCCCCTCCGTCTCCTTCCTTGTTCCGTCTCTGTCATTTTTTCCCCACTTTTTTTGTCCCGTCTTCGTCTTCCTTCTTTTTTTTTCTTGTTCTCTTGTTTCGTCTCTTTGTCTTCCATTTTCGTCCGTCTCCTTTTCTCCTCTCGTCTCCTTTCTTCTTGTTTTGTCTTTACCTATTCCTCCTCCTCATTATCTTTTGTCTCCTTCTCCTCCTTCCACTTTTGGACATCATCTCTTGTGAGATGTAATTGGTCTCCTTTTTTACCTTTTTATTCCTCGCCATCTCTACCTCTTCCTTCTCCTCTTCCATAAATGCACCCACAGTTTCTTTCTTTTTCTTTCTACTGGTCCTTTCTCTTCCTCCACTTCCGTCACTCATTTAAGGAAGTCGGTGATCTTATCCCCCCATATATAATTATAGTTGTTTATTTATTAATTGCAATATTGAAGCATGCGTTCTGGGTACGAAGAGACTACTGTCAGACCTTGTTATTAATTCCAGCTCTTGGAAGACTTTTGTATATGATTATGTGTGCGCATTCATATTCCCGTGTACTATTTTTTTCCTTTTTTTTT
>BOPN01000807.1:190000-192500 GCA_017312705.2 Penaeus japonicus
AAAAATTGAAGAAAAACGGTACCGTAAACTGTCAGTAAAGAGAACACGGGTGATACAAACAGTAAACCTGCCCATTCATGATCTGATTTAATGAATGGGACAATTTTTGTATCCACACCTGACCTTTGTTCACTTTGTGGCTGGGAATGCACCTGTGTGTAGTGTGTATTTTAGTAGCGTCCTAGTATAGTAGTTTCTATATTGTTATGCTTTTATGTTTTCGTTTTGGGTTTGAATGAGCGCGTGTGTGCGTATGTTTGTGCTTGTATGCGTATATGTTTGTGTGTTTATGCTTGAGCAGGTGTTTAAGCACGTACACATTTGTGCGTAAGTGTTATATGCTTGTATGTATTTGTTTATGCTTTACGTCTTTGTGAGTGTGTGTGTGTGTGTGTAAGAGAGAGAGAGTTTGTGTGTGTGTACGTGCGTGTATAAGCGTGTATGTAATGCAAGCGGATGTGGCGGGTGGAAAATAACATAACACTACCCGCAGAAGGTCCATCACCCTGACCTACTGGGAACACCCCCATCTCCCCTATGCCTCCTTCTCCCATCCCACTTGCCTCAACTCCCATCCCTTCTCTCTACTAATATTGGCTCACCCCTCCTCTCCACTCTCCCTCCACTCACACGGACGGAATCAAAGTGCGGTGTGTCATGCCCTGTAGCCCTTGACGCTTGATGGATTCTTACGTGCGATTGGATGAGGGCTTAGGATCTACTAAGAAACTGATGCAGGCAGGTAGATAGACAGACGTGCAGACGGACGGGTTGACAGACAGATGAATGGAGTGATTGACTGATTGACTGTCGAAGGGATGGACAGACTTACGAAAAGGTGGACGTATTAAACAAGCTGACAAACTGACTGATAGACAGGACAGAAAGATATTCAGCCAGGCTAGCCGGTCAGCTCAAAATGTCGACTATCCTCTCACCGACATAGACAACGAAAGTTGACAGATCGACAGCACGTTAAAACTTCACTCATTAAAACTTTTAACAATCCCGTCAGTCAGCACTTAAAATCAAGCCCTCCCCCCTCCCTCCCTCCCTTCCACTCACTTGCTACCTCCTCCTCCCCTCCCTCCTTCCCTCCCTTCCACTCACTTGCTACCTCCCTCCTTCCCTCCCTTCCACTCACTTGTTACCTCCTCCCCCTCCCTCCCTTCCACTCACTTGCTACCTCCTCCCTCCCCCCTCCCTCCCTTCCTTCCACTCGCTTGTTACCTCCTCCCCCTCCCTCTCTTCCACTCACCCCTGCCTTCCCCCTCCTCCCTTCCGTGCCCTACCTCCTCCCTCCCTCCTTCCTCCTGTTCCACTCACTACTGCCTTCTCCCCTCCTCCTTCCACTTATTGCTACTTCCCTCCCCCCTTCCCATCCTTCCTCCTCCCCACCCTCCCTCCCTTCCACTCACTCACTATCCCCCCCTCTCCTATATCCCGCTTCCTCCTTTACTAATGGTGTATATTATGCTCTATAAGGTGCTTGTATAAGACTAGTTCATTTAGGAGACTATTTTCTTTCTGAAATGTAATTTGGATAGAAATACGGATAATGCGGAGGTAAAATAGCATCCTCATTTCTCTCAATTGAAAAACATTGTTGTTTTTCATTCATTTTTGTGTATGCGGACGCTTACTGTGTTTTGGTGTAAGTATTGTCTGAGTGTATGATATTGTTTGTTTATGTATCAATGCAATCGTGCGCGTGTGTGTTAGAGAGAGAGAGAGAGAGAGAATGAATAAATAAATAAATAGAGAAAGGAAGAGACAGTAAGATCAAGGAAACTAAAACAAAAAGTAACCCAGAGAAAAGCATAGCAATCGAAAGTGAAAAAAAAAACGAGAGAAAGATAGCGAAACACGTGAGAGAAAGAAAGACAGCGAAAGAGCGAGAGAACACTCACAAGGGCACAGCGCAGAAGCAAGAGATCCCAGGCAGGAAGGACCAACGTGTCTACCAATTCAATACGGGACAATAATCCTTTTGAGAGAGGGAGTAGGAGAGAGAGAGAGAGAGACCAGCACTGTGTCGGGTACAAGAAGCCTGGTCTCAATGACAGTACTGTTGAGGGAGAGAAAGAGGTGAGGTGAGGCAGGAGGTAGGTTAAGTGAGCAAGGAGGTAGGTAAGCAAGTTGAAGGAGAGAAAGAGGTGACGTAGTAAAAGAAGGTTGGGTGAGTAAGTTGATTAGTCCTGTTGAGGGAGAGAAAGAGGTGAGACAAAAGATGGTTGAGTAAGTAGGAAGGTAGGTTAGGTAAGTAAGTAGGTAGATAAGGAATTCGATTGTAATATAAGTAGGCACTAAGCAGGGACGAAGATAAATAAATAACTTAGAAATAGGTAATCAGGTAGGTAATACTTATTCAGTAGGCAATAGGTATTTTGATGACTAATTAGCAGGCTGCGTAGGTAAGTGGATACGTTGTTGAATTATTAAAACGATAGGTAATTAAACTGTTTAATTAATCCACAGCTTAGTGATCAACTCAAGGCCT
>BOPN01000807.1:197500-200000 GCA_017312705.2 Penaeus japonicus
TGAATCCATCAAGCAGGTAAGCAACCATGCAGATATGCAAGCAGGCAAGCCAAACGGACAAGCAGTCATGCAAGCAGACCTGATTAAAGCACAGAAACACTGATTATTCTTACGAAGACAGACAAACAGACAGACAGGCTGGCAGGCAGGCAGACAGACGGACTGGTAAACAGGCAGACAGACAGACAGACAAATAGGCAGACAGACAGACAAACACAGACAAACAGGCAGACAGACAGACAGTAGTTAGCCCTAACGAGAGGATGGCTGTCTGTGCCTCAGATGCCCGGGTGAATAAGTAGGAAGCATCAAAGGGCGATCAAGCCGGGGGAAGCGGGACCAAAATGACCCTTATGTTCATAACGCCTTCCTCAGTCCCGAATTACCAAGTAATTGCTATGGTAAAGAATTCAGAAGCTTTGTGTGTTGGTTCTCAAGGGTGGGTATGAAGGGGGGTGGGGTAGGGGGTAGGGAGGTTGGTTGTTGGGGTTGGGAGGAGGAGGGGGTTAGGGGGGTTAGGGAGGGGACGGATTCAGTGGGACTGAGGAAGGGGAGGGGAGGGAAGGGGGGAGGGGGAGGAGAGAGTAAGGAAGGGGATGGGAGAGTAAGGAAAGGGAAGAGGATAGGATGGGATGGTGGGGAAGAAGAAAGAAAGGGGAGGGAGGAGAAGGGAGGGTTTGAGAGAGGAGGGGAACAAGATGAGAGATGTATCGTGTACGAGGAAGATAAGAAGGAGGAGAAAGGGGGAGGGGGATGAGAAAAGGGAAGGTTGGGGGAGGGGGAACATTGCGATGCGAGTGCCTGTGTATATGTGTTTGTGTGTCTATGTTTTTTTTCATGTATTTACTCAGTAATATTTATATTTCTGTCTGCTTTCTTGACCTCCCTTTGTCAGAATGAGAGAAAGAGAGAGACAAACAGAGGCTAGGAGAAAGAGACAGCGGCTGAGAAAAAGAGTGAGAAAAAGGTCACGGCGCGGAAATAGTAAACCATCACAAGAACAAGACAACAAAGAGGCAGGCACCCCTCCTCCCCCTATCCTTCCTCTCCCTCTCGGCCCTTTCTCCCTTAAACGCTTGACACTGTACCCTCATTCTCCCTATCCCTCTCTCACCCTTAGCACCTCGCCCTACTCGGCCTAGCCTCCCCCCTTGCCTCCCCTTTGACCTCGGGGTGTAATGAGTCCTGAAAGGGCAGGGTGTGCGACGGGCAGGTGTGGAGGAGGATAGTGGTTGCGTCATGCAGGCACGCCGTCACCAGCTGTTGCCTGTTTATATGTCTGTCTGTCTCTCTTTTTTTCCCCTTTAAACTAGGGTCTTTTTTGGGTAGTTTTTTCTTCTTTTACATCTGTGGTTTAGCGTTATGGTTTATTATTACATCACGTCCGTTGGCGTCCTTTTTCTGTTTTTTTTTTCTTCTTCTTTCTTTATTTTTCGAACACGACGGAAACCGCGAGCTGCTGGGTGTGTGACCCGCATCTTTGGAACTAACGGGACGCTACGCTGTTTATTTTCTTGTATTTTTTAAACATATTGTTTCATCGGCATGTTTTTTTATGTATTATATATATATATATATATATATATATATATATATATATATATATATATATATATATATGTGTGTGTGTGTGTGTGTGTGTGTTGAGGGACTGGTGTCTAGTATGAATGCAAAGTGTGTTGTGTCAGCCAGTGCTTGGTGGCCACCTAACGCCCTCCCTTTCCCTCCTTCGCCAGACGTGGGTAGGCTGTTCCCCCTGGATGTGGGATGGAGGACACGGAGGTAGGGGCGACGCCTGTCACCACCGCCACCACCATCACCACCGCCAGCATAGCCTCTGCCAGCACCAGCACCTACTCCAGCGCCACTACTAGTGTTGGCCGGCACCTCTGCCACCGCAAACATCACCTCCGCTGCCGCTTGCACCACCTCCGCTGCCACCGTTGTCAGAGCAGCCACCGCCGCCGCCGCCGCCGCCGACGTGCCCGCGTATGCACCGGGGGGATTAGCATCAGACGAGGACGTCCGCGGGGCCCGACACGCAGCAGCCGAGGCGCGGAGACGAGAGACGCGAGGCCTGTCTCCCGAGTGAGGAGATCCCGCGTGTGAAACCTTCCGCGGCCACGCTTTCTTACCCGTGAACGACTTGCCCCTCCCCCCTCCCTCCCTCCTACCCCACTCCTTATACTAGTCCTAGACCCCCCCTTTACCCTCCCCTCCCCCCTATCCCCTCTAGCCCTCCCCCCTCTTGCCTCCCGCGCCCTCGCAACGTTACCTTCCTCTGCCGGAAAGGCTGTCGGTCGGCATCGCCTCCTCTGGATCACGTGACCCCGTGGTTCGATTCAGTGACGTGTGCACCATACTTTGTGACGTCATTGCCTAGATTCGTGGGTGGCGATTGGCCATGTGATGTGACGTCACCCTCTGAGACCAGTGACGTGATTGGCCCCTATTTGGCCTGTGGCATTCACCTGAAAAAACGTGATTTGATTGGCTTTGT
>BOPN01000807.1:205000-207500 GCA_017312705.2 Penaeus japonicus
GAAAGAGAAGGAGAAACAGAAAGAGGAGAAGGGGAAAGAGAAAGAAGAAGAAAGAAAAAGAAGAGAAGGAAGGAGAAAGAGAAAGAAGAGAAGGAAGGAGAAAGAGAAAGGAGAGAGAGAGAGGAAGGAGAGAGAGGAAGGAGGAAGATAAAGAGATAGAGAGAGATCCTCCTCCTCCTCCTCCTCCTCATCATCATCATCATCATCATCATCATCAGCACCACCACCACCACCATCTTCACTATCACCATCATCTTCTCAGGTGTGGTTCTGGTTACCCGGTCCTCAGAAGGTCCAGTACTGGTTCTCCGGTTCTCAGGTGTGGTATTGGTTCTCTGGTTCTCAGAAGGTGTGGTATTGGTTCTCCGGTTCGGAAAGGTCTGGCACTGGTTCTCCAGTTCTCAGATCTGGCACTGGTTCTCCGGTTCGGAAAGGTCTGGTACTAGTTCTCCGGTTATCAGAAGGTCTGGTACTGGTTCTCCAGTTCTCAAGTCTCTGGTCTCTCTTTGGGTTTCCGGTTCTCAGAAAGTCTCAGAAATTTCTCTCTGGTTCTCCGGTTCACAGAAGGTCTCAGGTTCTTTTGTTCTTAGAGAGTCTGTCTCTGGGTTCCGGGTCTCTCAGAAGTCTCTCTCTTTCTGGTTCTCCGGTTCTCAGAAGGTCTCTCGGCGGTTCTCACATTAGGCAGTCCCTTCTTAAAAAGTTTTATCGGGGTGAAAAGTTTCATATGAAAAGGGAGGGGGGGGGGAGAAGTCGAAAAGAGTGAGGGGAGAGAATAGAGGAGGAGGGGGAAGGAGAAGGAGGAGAGTTGAGGAGGGGGAAGGGGAGGATGAAGGGTGGGGAGGGGGGAGAAGGGTGAGTGGGGAAGGGGGAGGAGGAGGAGGAGGGGGGGGTTGAGGAAGAAGGAGGAGGGATGAGGAGGGAGGAGGAGAGGGAAAAGGGGGAGGGAGAGGAGGGAAAGTAGGAGGGCGAAGAGGAGAGGATGAGAGGATAAGAAGAAGAGAGGGAGGAGAAGGAGAGGATAAGAAGGAGGAGAAGGAGAGGAAAAGAAAGAGGAGGAGTAGTGAAAAGAGGGAGAAGGAGAAGAGGGTAAGTAGATAATGAGAAAGATAATGATATCAGTGGTAATGATATCAAACTGATCTAATGTGATTAGATTAATTATTATAAAACTAATTATTATAATGATTATAAAACTAATTATTATAATGATTATAAAACTAATTATTATAATGATTATAAAACTAATTTACAGAATAGATTCCATTGATCATTTTATTGATAACCATGTCGGTATAGCCAAGATATAGTCAAGATAGGCAAAAAAAATAGGATGAACACTAATAAGGATAAGATAAAATATAGGACATCAATAAGATAGGATTGACACTAAGGATAAGATTTAAAAAAATAGGACATCAATAAGATAGGATTGACACTAAGGATAAGATTAAAAAAAAATAGGACATCAATAAGATAGGATTAACACTAAGGATAAAATAAAAGAATAGGACATCAATAAGATAAAAGATAAATAAGGAAAAGATAAATACAAGAAATCCGAATAAACAGAAAACGGACCACGAATTAATATATGCAACAATAACGATGCAATGAGCAATGGAGCATCAGGCATCTGCGGGGAGTTTGTTTTAGCGTGAGATGATAACGGCAACCGGTTGATGTCGGGGGATGGGGGGAGTGGAGGGGGAGGGGTAGGGGGGTAATTTGGGTCCTTTCCTCCCCTCCCTGCCGCTTGCTTGATCTTCTTCTGCTTCTGCTTCCTTGTTCCTGCTTTTCTGTTCTTCGATTTTTTTTCTGTTGTTGTTTTCTTTGTTTCGTTTCCTTGATTTCTTCTTCCTCTTTCACGCTTTCCTGCTCCCTTGCTTCCTTGATTCTCTGTTCCCTGCTACACTTCTTCATTTCTTTTTACTTCTTCCTCTCTTCTCCTACTTCCCTGCTTCATTTCTTCATTTCTTTTTACTTCCTCTTTCACGTTTTCCTGCTCCCTTGCTTCCTTGATTCTCTGTTCCCTGCTACACTTCTTCATTTCTTTTTACTTCTTCCTCTCTTCTCCTACTTCCCTGCTCTTCGCTTCCCTGCTTCATTTCTTCATTTCTTTTTACTTCCTCTTTCACGTTTTCCTGCTCCCTTGCTTCCTTGATTCTCTGTTCCCTGCTACACTTCTTCATTTCTTTTTACTTCTTCCTCTCTTCTCCTACTTCCCTGCTTCACTTCTTCATTTCTTTTTACTTCTTCGTCTCTGCTCCTACTTCCCTGCTCTTCGCTTCTTCCTTCTTCCTTCCCATATCTCCTTATTCTCTCCTTCTGTGTATAAAATTACGTCAGTTCGTATGTGTGTGTGCTTGCGTGCTCGTGTAAATGTTTTTTTTTTTTCATATTCTCTTCTTGAATTCATCTTATAAACGCACGAGATACACACACACACATATATATATATAGACTCCTCATGCACGTATGAATATGAATCTACGTACAATAT
>BOPN01000807.1:212500-220545 GCA_017312705.2 Penaeus japonicus
CTCACGCACAGGCAAGCAAGGAGCAGATACACAGACAGGCAGACAGACAGACAGACAGGCAGACAGACAGAAACAGACAGACAGACATTGACACAGACAAAATATGCAAATAAAATGATATGTATAAACAACACAAAACAAAAAAACAAATAATTTGTCGAATTCCGCCCCCCTCCTGCACAAGAAAAAAGTATAACAAATGGAAGAAACAAACAAACAAAAAAGGAAGATGCATCCATATCAACAAAGATTATAAAATGTCCACCATCATTCTCAAAAAAAATGTTCCGAAGAGGGTACATCTGGAGCCATGGGAACACCATGGGGGGGGGGGGAGAGAGAGAGAGAGAGAGAGAGAGAGAGAGAGAGAGAGAGAGAGAGAGAGAGAGAGAGAGAGAGAGAGAGAGAGAGAGAGAGAGAGAAGAAGAAAGAATAGATAAGAGAAAGGATGAGAGAGAGAGAGAGAAGGAGAGAGTAGAGAGAGGGAGAGAGGGAGAGAGAGAGAGAGAGAGGGAGAGAGGGAGAGAGGGAGAGAGGGAGAGAGAGAGAGAGAGAGAGAGGGAGGAGAGAGAGGGGGAGAGAGAGAGAGAGAGAGAGAGAGAGAGAGAGAGAGAGAGAGAGAGAGAGAGAGAGAGAGAGAGAGAGAGAGAGAGAAAGAGAAAGAGAGAAAGAAAGAAAGAGAGAGAGAGGGGAAAGCGAAAGAGAGAAAGAGAAAAGGAATGCCGATCAAGGAAAGGAAAGGAGAGAGGGAAAGAGAGAGAGAAAAAATCGGAAGAGAGAAGGAAGGAATGAGAGAAGGGGAGAGAGAGCGAGACTGAGCCAGAGAAATTGAGAGGAAAGCGAAAGAGAGAAGGAGGAAAGGGGAGAGAAAAAGAGAGAGAGAAAAGCGGAAGAGAAGGAGAGAGGGAGAGAGAGAGCGAGGCAGAGACAGAGAAAGAGAGAAGGATAGAAGGAGGGAAGGAGGGGAGACCAAGGAAAGGAAAGGAAAGGGGAGAGAGAAAATAGGGAAGCCAAAGAGAGAAGGAGGGAAGGAGGGACGACCAAGAAAAGGAAAGGGGAGTGAGAAAAAGAGAGAGAGAGGGAAGCGAAAGAGAGAAGGACAGAAGGAGGGGCGACCAAGGAGAGGGAAGGGGAGAGAGAGAGAGAGAGGGAAGCGAAAGAGAGAAGGAGAGAGGACAGAAGGAGGGGCGACCAAGGAGAGGAAAGGGGAGAGAGAGAGAGGGAAGCGAAACAGAGAAAAAGAGAAGGAGGGAAGGAGGGGCGACCAAGGAAAGGAAAGGGGAGAGAGAAAGAGAAGCGAAAGAGAGAAGGAGGGAAGTAGGGGCGAACAAGGAAAGGAAAGAGAGAAAGAGAGAGGGAGGGAAGGAGGGGCGACCAAGGAAAGGAAAGGGGAAAGAGAAAGAGAGAGAGAGGGAAGCGAAAGAGAGAAAGAGAGAAGGAAGGGCGACCAAGGAAAGGAAAGGGGAGAGAGAAAGAGAGAGAGAGAGAGAGAGTGAAGCGAAAGAGAGAAAAAGAGGAGGGAAGGAGGGGCGACCAAGGAAATGAAAGTGGAGAGAGAGAGAGAGAGAGAGAGAGAGAGAGAGAGAGAGAGAGAGAGAGAGAGAGAGAGAGAGAGAGAGAGAGAGAGAGAGAGAGAGAGAGAGAGAGAGAGGGAAGCAGAAAGAGAAGGAGGGAAGGAGGGGCGATAAAAAGGAAAGGAAAGGAGAGAGAGAGAGAGAGAGAGAGAGAGAGAGAGAGAGAGAGAGAGAGAGAGAGAGAGAGAGAGAGAGAGAGAGAGAGAGAGAGAGAGGGAGGGAGGGAGGGAGGGAAGCGAAAGAGAGAAAGAGAGAAGGATAGAAGGAGGAAAGGAAATAAAAGAGAGAAAGAGAGGGGGGAGCGAAAGAGAGAAGGAGGGAAAGAGGGAAGGAGGGGAGACCAAGGAAGGGAAAGGGGAGAGAGAAAGAGAGAGAGAGAGGGAAGCGAAAGAGAGAAAGAGAGAAGGATAGAAGGAGGAAAGAAAATGAAAGAGAGAGAGAGGGGGGGGGGGGGCGAAAGAGAGAAAGAGAGAAGGAGGGAAGGAGGGGCGGCCAAGGAAAGGAAAGTGGAGAGTGAAAGAGAGAGAGAGAGAGAGGGAAGCGAAAGAGAGAAAAAGAGAAGGAGGGAAGGAGGGGCGACTAAGGAAAGGAAAGGGGAAAGAGAGAGAGAAGCGAAAGAGAGAAAAAGAGAAGGAAGGAAGGAGGGGCGACCAAGGAAGATAAAGTGGAGAGAAAGAGAAAGAGAAGAAGGGAAGGAGGAAAGGAAATGAAAGAAAGGAGGGAAGGAGGGGCGACCAAGGAAGGGAAAGGAGAGAGAGAGAGAGAGGGAAGCGAAAGAGAGAAGGATAGAAGGAGGAAAGGAAATGAAAGAGAGAAAGAGAGGGGGGGAAGCGAAAGAGAGAAGGAGGGAAGGAGGGGCGACCAAGGAACGCGTGGAGCCGAGATGGACCCGGCAGGAAGCTACGGTGTCGTCTCAGTTATTGATTGTTAGGCTGTGGTAGCTCGTGTTACCTGTGTCCCTCTTTCGCTCCTTTCCCTCCTTCTCTCTTTCGCTCCCCTCTCTTTTTCTTCACTCTCTTTCGCTTCTTTCACTCCATCTTCTCTCTTTCGCTCCTCTCTTTCTTCTCTCTTTTGCTTCTTTCCCTCATCTTCCTCTCTTTTCGCTCCTCTATTTTATCTTCTCTCTTTCGCTTTCCTTTTTCCTTCTCTCTTTCGCTCTCTCTTTTTTTCTTCCTCTCTTTCGCTCCCTTTCCCCCGTCTTCTCTCTTTCGCTCCTATAGCTCTTCTTCTGCCACTCTTTTTGCTCGCTTCCTCCTTCTTCTCTCTTTCGCTCCTTTCTCTCTTTCTTCTCTCTTTCACTCCTCTCTTTCTTCTTCCTTTCTTTCGCATATTTCTCTCCTTCTTCTCTTTTTCTTCTTCCTCTCTTTCGCTCCTTTCCCTCCTTCTCTCTTTCGTTCCTCTCTTTCTTCTTCCTCTTTTTTTTTTAGCTTTCAACTTTCTCTCTCTTTTTTTTATACCTTTCTTTCTTTTTTTCCACTTTATTCTGATCCGTCTTTTCTTTGTATATCAATCTTCGCTTTTTATTCTCCCTTTTTTCCTGATCTTGCACGCACTCACTCAATCACTCACTCACGCACTCACTCACGCACTCACTCACTCACTCACTCACTCACTCACTCACTTACTCACTCACTCACTCACTCACTCACTCACTCACTCACACACACACACACACACACACACACACACACACACACACACACACACACACACACACACACACACACACACACACACACACTAGCATTGTTAATGATACAGTGATGATAATGATGATTGATACAGCTATCATTATTAGTATCATTATTAATTACAACAATGATAACAATAGCATAAACAAACACAAAAAATAATGATTAAAAAAAACACGTAAACGAAAAAACAACACAAGATAAAGTGAATGAAACGTGTACATATCTAAATAAGAATTGCATGTTATTGCGTGCACGTTGCATCCACTGACTCCCTCCCTCCCTCACCCCCCCCCCACACACACATTTTTGCATTGCTCGCATTACTTTTAATCAACGAGAAACATTTGCAAATTAAGAATAAGTAATAAAGGAGAAAAGTAATAATGGAGAAGAATTGGTGAATAAGAATTGAGGTAAGTAGTCATGGTAATAGTCTAAAGGGGGGAGGGGAGGGGGGTATGTGGGCGGTGGGGTGTGTGTGGGGAGGTATGGGTGTTTGTGGGGATGGGTGGGGGAGGTGGAGGGGGAGTGGGTGTGTACGTGTATTTGTGTGTGTGTGTGTGTGTGTGTATGTATGTATGTGTATGTATGAGTGTGTATGTGTGTGTACATGGATTATCTTTGTGTGGATGTATGTGTGTGTTTATTGAGTATAAATATACAATATACGTGTGTTTCTGTATATGTACGTACCGATATCTAAGTACGCATTAGTCCGTATGCACGAGCGTTGCCATTGCAAGCAAAGAAAAATAAAGCTTATTGCAAGTACAAGAACCTCACGAGATCAGCTGATCGGTCGAAGGACAAATCCAAATTTACAACCACATTGCGTAGCTGGGATCTCTTGCCTACCTGTATAGTTGGATCTTTATTTATGATTCTTATTGTTGTTTTATGGTTATTGTTATCATCTATAGCATTATCGTCTTCATCTTCATCACTGTCATCATCGTCATTGTCATCATCGTCGCTATCGTCATCGTCACTATCATTATCATCGTCACTATCATCATAATCATCATCATCATAACCATCATTATCTTCACTATCATCATCATCACCACCATCATCGTCACTATCATCATCACTATCATCATCATAACCATCACCATTATCATTATCACTATTATAATGACGCAAACGTTATGAACCAAAGTACCGATTTGACGGTTCTTTTACGTGACGAAAAAGAAGAACAGCAGGAGGAAAGAAGAATAAAGAGAGGCTTTCAAAAAAAAAAAAAAAAAAAAAAAAAGAGAGAGAGAGAAAAAAAAGGAGAAAAAAAATATTAGAAAAATGTTATTGACGATCTCCTGGCGTGTGGGTACGAATACTTCGAGATCAGCTGAAGGCTTGTAGTGAATCTTAGATCAGGCAAACCCCGGATGTGCATGACGGTGGGCGGATGTGTGTGTGAAAGAGAGAGAGGGAGAGAGAGAGAGTGAGAGAGAGAGAGAGAGAGAGAGAGAGAGAGAGAGAGAGAGAGAGAGAGAGAGAGAGAGAGAGCAACAGTGAGACAGGCAGATACACAGATAACATACAGGCACAAACAGACAAACAATTAGACAGACACAAACAAACAGACAAAGAAAGAGGAAGAGAGAGAGAGAGAGAGAGAGAGAGAGAGAGAGAGAGAGAGAGAGAGAGAGAGAGAGAGAGAGAGAGAGAGAGAGAGAGAGAGAGAGAGAGAGAGAGAGAGAGAGAGAGAGAGAGAGAGAGAGAGAGAGAGAGAGAGAGAGAGAGAGAGAGAGAGCAACAGACAGACAGACACACAGATAAACATACAGACATAGACAGACACACAATTAGACAGACAGACACAAACAAACAAACAGACAAAGAAAGAGGAAGAGAGAGAGAGAAAGAGAAAGAGAAAGAGAAAGAGAGAGAGAGAGAGAGATCTAGCAAGAGAACACATTCTTCTAAAGTTCAATTGAACAACCCAGAGAAGGTGATCAGAACCCGACCTTTTGCGTGACATATAGTGTGGCATTAGCTCGTGGAGGAGGAGGAGGAGGAGGAGGAGGAGGAGGAGGAGGAGGAGGAGGAGGGGGAGGAGGAGGAGGAGGAGGAGGAGGAGGAGGAGGAGGAGGAGGAGGAGGAGGAGGAGGAGGAGGAGGAGGAGGAGGAGGAGGAGGAGGAGGAGGGGGAGGAGGGGGAGGGAAGAATAGGGGGAGGGGAGAGGAGGAGGAAGAGGAGGAGGAGGAGGAGGGGAGGGAAGGATAGGGGAAGGGGAGAGGAGGAGGGGGTGGATGGGTAGGGTGCGTGATAAGGGGGCAGAGGGAAGGGTAGGGGGAGAGGAGAGGAAGGGGAGGAGAGGGTAGGGAATATGTTAGAAAGGGTATGGGGAAGGGTTAGGTTAGGTTAGATTAGGGGGAGAAGTTGACAGCGTTGTGAAGGGAAAGAAGAGAGAAGAAGAAGAAAAGAGGACGAGGACGAGGACGAATAGAAAGAAGACGATGATGATGATGAAGACGACGACGACGACGAGGAGGAGGAAGAGGAAGAGGAGAAGGTCGTTTTATCTCTTTCGCACACGCGCACGTTCGCCTCTGCTCTCACTCACTCTCACTTTCCCTTTTCATTCTCCTTCGTCTGTTTTTCTCTTTCTTTTTTCCTCTCTTTTTCAAAGACTTTTTTTTTCTCTCTCTCTCTCCTCCCTCCCTCTGTCTCTCTCCCCCCCCTTCTCTCTCTCTCTCTCTCTCTCTCTCTCTCTCTCTCTCTCTCTCTCTCTCTCTCTCTCTCTCTCTCTCTCTCTCTCTCTCTCTCTCTCTCTCTCTCTCTGGCTAAGAGTCTTTCTCTGCCTTCGTCTTTCTTTTTTTCTTTCTCATTTTCTCTCACTCAATCAATCACTCACTCCTCACCCACGCATCGAGAGAGAGAGAGAGAGAGAGAGAGAGAGAGAGAGAGAGAGAGAGAGAGAGAGAGAGAGAGAGAGAGAGAGAGAGAGAGAGAGAGAGAGAAATAGTGTTGGGTGTTAAGTGGGTACGTACTTGACGTAAAAGAAGAAATATGTGATTGAAGGGAGGGAGACGAGGGAAAGAATGAGATAGAGAGAGAGAGAGGGAGAAGGAGAAGGAGAATGTGTGGGATAGAGAATAAGGTGGGAGGGAGGAAAGGAGAAAAGAAAGCAGACAGAGAATGAGAACGTGGGGTAAAAGGGGGAAAAGGGAGAAGAAAAGGGAGGGAGGTAAAGAGAGAAAAAGAGTAGAAGAGAAAAGACAAAACAAAGAGATAACAAAAAGACAAAACAAAGAGATAACAAAAAAGCCAAATCACAAAAAAAGAAATAACAAAAAGCCAAAATCCCTCATTCAGAACGAGGGTCGCCATTACACTAACACTGCCACAACCACCGTAACGTGTTCTTTGAAAGATGCCCTCCTCTGTAATGGCGAGCTGACATTTTCATGAGTGTCATATGCTATAACGGGGTCTGGCGTGTGTCATGAGTTATGACAGATGCACAGACGTCCGGGAGGAAAGATAGATATATATATATATATGTGATGTGCTTTTTCACCGAGTGAATTGGCGGAAAAAAGACACCGGGGGTGGGGTGGGGTGTGTGTGTGTGTGTGTGTTTGTGTATATATATACATATATTCCTTTTTGGTAAACGGACTCAAAAGATATATATCGTTCTTAGACTACTATATTTTTCCTCTTCATCATCGCTTGGCATCCCATGGCATTGATGAAACAATGTTAGATGATTTAAACATGCTGCATTTTATATAACTGAGACCCTTCCAATTATTCTTTTATATTTCAGGGCTAATACGATACACAAATAGAGTAAAACGTTTTTTAGATATAGCTAAAAAAGATTTAATTCATGTTTTGTGACGAATGTAGGGCGATTTACTTAAAAGATAATAAGAATACATTGTAGAAAAGCTGGCTATTTTTTGTTAAATGTAGTAAATTTTAGAAAATATTGCAAAAACGTTTTTTTTTTCTTTCTCTTCTATGGCTAAGCCATCATATTTTAGCAAGGGTGACAGGTTTCATCATACCGTCAGGGTGAGCGAAGCAATAACCATGCTTGCAGAGAGAGAGAGAGAGAGAGAGAGAGAGAGAGAGAGAGAGAGAGAGAGAGAGAGAGAGAAGAAAAAGAGAAAGAGAAAAAAGATAGAGAGAAAGAGAAGAAAGAGAGAAAGAGAGAAAAAAAAAGAGAAGAAAAAGAAAGAGAGAAGAAAGAAAGATATATATAGAGAGAAAGAGTATAATTCCTTGACACGACCCTACCTAATCACAGTGCAGCAAAGTCCAATCTAATCAGGGAACAGCGGGATTCGAACACACTGGAGAATTCATAATCGCACATTAGTACGACGATGATTTAAGGATTTCTAACGGAAAGCGAACAATAAGGACAAGCGAGGAGTTGCATATAGGAGGCAGGAACGAGGAGCTTATCCCAAGAGGCAAGGCAGACCTGGAGTAATTTGCATATCATTGTTTTAGGGAAATTAATTATGGAAGGAAGCGTTAAGTAACTTCTAAAATTACTTACTAACTGTGGTGAATGTGATATAATGGAGTAGAGGTCATACCTGAAATGAGAGAAAAATTATGTTTGAGATAACGATATGTTTATTCATGCAAAGTAACACACACACACATATAAGTATCTATATAACTATCTATCTATCTATCTATATCTATATCTATATCTGTATATATTTATATATATATAAATATATGTATATACATATATATATATATATATATATATATATATATATATATATATATATATATATATATA